>PVIC010000011.1:0-44208 GCA_004025085.1 Thryonomys swinderianus
TCCTGAGTGCTGGGATTACAGGCATGAGCCACCACGCCTGGCACTGTGGTATGTGGTATTGATGGCTGGTGGGCGTGAGTCTCCATGCCCAGCATTGTATGTGGTTACCAGGGATCGAACTCAGGACCTTGCACTTGCAAGGCAGGCACCAGAACCACTGAGCTAAATCTCTGGCCTCAAGATGCTATATTTTAAAGCTGAGCTTATTTTTTACTTTTTCTCTGCATCTTTTTAAAAATCTGAATAAAGCCACAGTATGTCAGTATGTGTATAGTTTGCTACTATTATAGCTACATCTTGATTAAATTTACTTTTCATCTCATTCCGAAATACTATTTTGATACTTAAAACAATTTTGTTGTTTTTTCCCTTCAAAAATATTCTTTAGTCCAAACTCTACACATATCTTTTAATACAGAAATCAAAGCATCTTTGTAAAATGTCCTTGGCCTAATTTGCAGATTTTTCTCCCAGTTCTTAATGCTTGGAGTCTCTACTGCAAACACAATGGTCCCCTCTCCATTCTTCATGAGTGGACTGACTTTTCCTACCTCTTGTGTTTTCTCCTGCATTTGTCTTGGAAGCCACTTCAGTTTCTGTTTCTGTGAGAAACCTTTTTAGATTGCTTTGACATAATGGGGCTTTGACTCAGCTGTGGCATCTTTTTGTACCTCTGCTCTCATACTTACTATAGAGTGAATGTTTTGGCTTCATCCATTAAGTTACTGGAGACATGAATGATTAATTTTTTATCTACTGACACAGTGAGAAGGAATACAATGGCAAGTTGCTCTCTAGTGAGACAAAAACACTTACATAATCAGATTAAAAAAAAAAAACTTGAAGTGTTTATAAGCTGTCCTGGTAGCACACAGCAAGATGACAATGTTTATTTGAGACGTTCTATTTAATCTTAACAAGAAAAAATTCTCTGAAGCATTTGTGTCATGACCCCGACTTTCCTGATCCTACCTCCAAGCTCAGTGCTATGTAAGCTGCACAAAAGCAGTGGCCTTTTAGATAGGACTCCTTCTGCTTGCATTCTTAGCTAAGAGACAGGGTTCTTTTCACTTGAGGTGAAGCCCCCTCTGCTTCAGATTCAGCTCTGCTAATAATGGCTGAGACATGGGGTCACCCACCTTTCCACTACCCACACTGCTGGCAGGCATTACTTTCTCAGCATAGTGAGGCCCAGATAGATAGCTGCAGACTTTTCTTAATGCAAGACCAGTCTTCTCCTTGTGCTGTGTTGATAAAATAAGACTGGCACTCTAAGAAATGAAGCCATTTTTTCTGGTCCAAGCAGAAGTGCTTCAGAGCTATTACTCTGAGAAAGATGCCTTAGAGGAAAGAGCTGTGAAACTCTTCTTTAAAAATCTGACTTTATTTAGAAGAGAATGTAGAGAAGTCTGACCTTAAGAATTCTCTCAGAAGCAATGGATATTTTGGAAATATGCAATTAAGAAAAAGCTGGGAGATCCCTTCAAAAACACAGGGCACACCAAAGAAAATTTGTCAGAGACAAACAAAAGGGGTGAGGGGATAGAAAAAGAGTCAAATGTAAGAAGTTTAGTCTGCAGAGAAGTTTATGAGACTTTGAGTCTTGTCTAAATTAAGAAGAACCATCCAAACAATTAGTATAAAGTAAAGCTTTGTGTGATTGCATAACAATAATGTAGCAGAGTTGAAGGAGAGACAGCTCTTTTCAAACTGTCACCACCCAAGAGTGAACTGTGACTTTCAACTCTGTAGATAAACATGAGAGACTTCATGCCATGCAGCACATTCCAGTAATCACAGCTTCTAAGGAGGATAAAGAAGGAAAATCACACATTTAAGCATCATCCGGGCAGTTTAGCAAGGCCCTGTGGGGGGGGGGTGGAGAAAGGATGAAGATGTTATCTCAATGTGAAGGTCCTGGGTTTAATCTTTAGTATAGTACTGGGGGGGGTCTTCAAGATTGATGGTATAAAATTAACCTCCATCTATTTTATATATCATCTTTTTAACATGAAAATCTGAACTTGCATTTTAAATATCTCCTTGCTTCCTGTGAAATCTTTTGGTCAACAAGCCAATACCTATCATGTGGTCAGAATGGAAGGCACTGAGGGACGACCCTGCCCCCTCAGTTTTGAAGACCTCACTTACTCGGTGGTCAATGTGATGCTTCAGCTGACTGCCACACGTGGGTCTGTTCCTTCATTCTGCTGCTTATCAACCATGGAAGCATGGTCAGTAACTTAACCTCTCTCTAAGCTCAGGTACTCTCCACTGTAAAATGGGGCAGTGGGACAAGATCCTCATGAGTGCTTCAGGATCAAATACAGAAAACCATGAGAAGAGTTTAACTCAGTGTGTGTCCCTCGCATGGTTTTGCAGAGGCTGCTGTCATTGTCCATAGAAGAGCTGAGTATAAGGCTTCCTTCTGCAGGTTGGGACCTCTTATAAAATATGTGCTAAGGACACAGGGAATTTTGGCTGTCTCGGAAGAGGTAGGTACTGCTGGTGAACCCATTTGGAAGTGTTTTCTGTCTTCACTTTCAAGGGGGCTTAACAAAGAGCTATGCTTCGCAATTATAAATTAGAAAAGAGAAATCAATAAAAGTGGCTGCAAATAGGTAACTGAGGCCTTCTAGTTCTCCTGTCTTTGTAGCTTTTTTTTTCTTTTTAGCAATACTGTGGATCGAATTCGGGTCTTTGTGCTTTCAAAGGAGGCATGGTACCACTTGAGCTAAATCTCTGACCCCTAGTTTTTCTGTCTTTTTTAACAGGTATTACACATGAAACCTTGCCTACTACAGTCCTCAGTTTTAATGAATTAGTATTTTCAGATAAAATAGCCATTGACTATCTGGATGCTGATTGAGGTTTTTGATTCTCTCATAATCCATCAAAAGAGAAATAGTATTTAGATGATAAAACTTTAAATTCCTGTTTTTTTTTTTTTCAGTAGCAGGGATTGAATTTGGGCCCTTGTGCATTCAAGGTTGGTGTGGTATCACTTCAGCTAAATCACCAGCCCCTTAAATTCCTGTTTTTAATTTCTCACATTTTTACAGTAATTTCACAGATATTTTCCAATGGTGCATGCAAAAGCAAGAGAGAGAGAGAGAGAGACAGACAGACAGATAGACAGACAGAAACACAGAGAGAGAGAGAGACAGAGAGAGAGAGAGAGAGAGAGAGGGAGAGGGAGGGAGTATAATGTGCCAGTTTATAAAATGAGAGATTGTATTTTAATTCAGGAGCAATATGTAAAATGAAAGAAAGATTATATTGAATAGTATAAATGTTTTGTTAATTTAAATGACAAGTGCTGTTTATCTGTTTATGCATAATAAGCCATCGCCAAAATTCAATGCTTGAAAACACCTAAAATAGGTATTTGTTTATTTATTCATTTATTCATTCATTTATTCATTTATTCATTTATTTATTTGAGACAGGGTTTCGCTTTGTAGTTCAGGCTGGCTCTGAGCTCACTATGTAGTCCAGGCAAGCCTTAAATTCAGCAGTCCTCTTGCCTCTTCCTCCCGAGTGCTGGGACTACAGGCATGAGCCACCATGCCTGGCACTGTGGTATGTGGTATTGATTGCTGGTGGGCGTGAGTCTCCACGCCCAGCATTGTATGTGGTTACTGGGGATCGAACTCAGCTCCTTGCACTGTGAGGCAGGCGCCGGAACCACTGAGCTAACCCTTCGGCCCTGTTTTTTATTTATTTTGGTTTGAATCTTTATTGATACATTTTATATACACATCATGATCACATTCAACATTGAGAATTTGTTTATGATACAACTTGTCATTTTTTCTCATTGTCCTGCCTACTTTGCAATCCCTTTCCCTCTATCTACATAGCTTTTTTTTTCTTTTTCTTAGCATCACATTTTTTCTTTCCTCTTGCTACTTACTCTTACCTTTGAATATTTTCTATTTCACAATAATTGTCATACACTCTAGAACTTATTTACATCTTCAGTTTCTCATACCAGAGAAAAGATATGGTATTTATACATCTGTGACCTATTTATTTCACTTGTGAGTATGACTTCAAGGTACGTCCATTTGAGTATAAATGACTCAAACTTACCATTCTTTATGATAAAGTAATACTCCATCTTATTTATGTATATAAATTTTATCTTTATTGGTACTTTGTATATACACATTATGATCATGCTTAATATTGGGAATTTGTACCAGTATATGACAAGATTTAATTCTCATTTTTTCCATTCCCTTACTCATCCCACAACCCCTTTACCCCCTAAATACATAAGCTTTGTTTCCTTTTTTTACTACCATCACATTTTCCCTTATCCCTCATTACTCAACCCTCCACCACATTTCCCTTTGAATATTTTCTATTTCACAATATCATCATACATTCTAGAACTCTTTAATATCCTCACTTTCTCATACCAGAGAACAGATACAATATTTACACATCTATGACCTATTTATTTCACTTGTGAGTGTGTCCTTTGAGTATAAATGACTTAAACTTATTGTTCTTTATGGAAGAGTAATACTCCATTTTATAGAAAAACCACGTCTTTATCAAGTCTCCATTTGATGAGCATTTGGGCTGTTTCCAAGATTTAGCCACCACAAACTGAGCTGCTATGAACATGGGTGCACATATGTCACTGTGATATGAATCTTTTAATTCTTTCAGGTGCATACCTAGCAGGGGAATGGCAGGGTCAAATGAGACTCTAATCTTAGTTTTTGAGGAATCCCCACACTAATCTCCATAGTCTTTGTAACAGTCTACATGTGGAGAAGGGTCCCTTTCTCTCCACAGCCTCAGCAGCATTTGTTGCTGGCTAATTTCAAAATAGCAGCTATTCTTTGTGGAGTGAGATGAAATCTCAGAGTTGTGTTCATCTGCATCTCTCAAATGGCCAGTGATATTGAGCACATCTTCATACTCTTCCTAATTGCTTTTACTTCTTCCTCTGAAAAGTGTCTACTCAGTTCAGATGCCTTTGAATTTGTCCCTTAAATTTAGGGGACTGATTTTTTTTAAGCTCTTTATATATTCTAGATAGTAGTCCATTGTCTGAGAAAGAGCTGGTAAAACTTTTTTCTCATATTTTTTGATGTCTTTTCACTGTGCTGGTAGTTTCTTTTGCTGTGCAGAAACTTTATATAAGATGAGATCTAGGTCTCTTGTGGTTCCAGATGAATTTTGGATGATTTTCTCTGGATCCCTGAAGTGTGCTGTTGGGATTTCAATCTGGACTGCATTGGATCTATATAGTAGTTGTGAAAGTACAGCCATTTTTTTGGGGGGGGGGGTCTTCCTTCACAGGACTGTTTTATACCTCTTGTGATATTTTCCTATTCTTTGCTCTTTTAATCTTTGCTTCTGTGCCTTTTTATTCAGTTTCTTGCCTTGTTCACTGGATTCACTCTGCTGGATCTCATGGGCTTGTGACCTCATTATTTTTTCAAGATATTCTTTAGAATTTTTTGGAGTGCAGGTTTTCTATGTGTGAAGTTTCTCAGGTATTCTTTGTTATGGAAGTATCCTATTTCTCCATCAATTTTGAAAGATAGCTTTGCAGGGTACATAAATGTAGGTTGGAGGTTTTTTTCCTCCAAGGCTTAAAACACTTCACTCCAGACTCTCTTTTGCCTTGAGTATTTATGCAGAAAAGTCTGGTATAAACTTGATGGGCTTTTAAAAAAAAATTTGTTTGGTTTTTTTTTGTTGTTGTTTTGTTTTGTTTTTCCCTTTTCTCTAACTGCTTTCAGTATTTTTTTTTCTTTTGTTGGATATCTGAAATCTGATAATTATTTTTCTATGTGTAGTTTATATATACTATTTGGACATATTTGCATGTCAAATTATTTTCTGTTTCCTATTATATCTTTCTTTCTTGCTGTTTTATCTGTGAAAAGTTTTTTTAAAGTATCTTTTGCACTGTCACCTGCTTCCTCAATGATTCCAGTCAGTTTTATCTTATTCTTCTTTGTATTGTCTAGGAACTATTGCATTGATTTCTCATGGTTCCCTGCCATTTCTATAATTCTTCCTTTTCTGTTCATTGGTTACAACCCTATCCTCTAGGTCTGAATTTTGATCCTTATCTTCATTCATCCTACTTTGCAATTTTTATTAGTTTTTTAATCAGTTGGAAGTCTGAAGCTGTTTCACAGGTTCCATTGCTTTTGTTATCTGAGATCCTATCAAGTTCCTGAATTATTTTCTAGAGTTATTAAGCATATCTCTCACTATTTTCCCTTTTCTGTAAAAACGTCAGTGGTTGAGAAAAATACCAAAATTGAACCGATTTGCCAAAAGCACTGTAAAGAGATGAAAAAAGAAAGTAAGTTCAGATGAAGAAGAAGAGGAAGAAGAAGAAGAAGAAGAAGAAGAAGAAGAAGAAGAAGAAGAAGAAGAAGAAGAAGAAGAGGAAGAGGAAGAGGAAGAGGAAGAAGAAGAAGAAGAAGAAGAAGAAGAAGAAGAAGAAGAAGAAGAAGAAGAAGAAGAAGAAGAAGAAGAAGAAGAAGAAAAAGAAGAAGAGAAATGACCATGAAAAACAAAACAAAACAACAAAAAAATAAAAACTCAACCAAAAGAGGCCTTCACAGCATGGATCTGTTATCTCCTCTAGATGGTATGGGCAGTAGCATGCAGAATAAAGTTGATTAGTAACAGGGAGATAACTGTCATCTCTTGTGTAGGTTCTGAGTATAGTGCCTGATTTGAACTCAAGGAACTCCTTTAGGTTTGAACTCTGCAAGAGTCCAGGATCTTGAAGGTTGAGCTAACTCACCCAACTTGTCAATGGCCATAGTCAACAGGATTCTCTCACTCTTCTAGTGAGTTTTTTTTTAAAGTGATGAACTGGCAGAGGAATCCACTGAAAGCCTCTGTCTGTGTTTCACCATTGCTGCCACATTTATTCAATGTCCATAGCCAAGTATATGGCATCTCTGGAGGCTTGTCTCCATGCAACAGTCACGTCCAGTCTGACCCACATGGAAACCGAGATTCCACAGCCTTCTGGTCTTACCCTGATTACAGAAAAGAGGAGATCCTTAACCTCTATCTCTGTGTCACTTCCCTCAACAGGCCCACAAAGATTGGAGTGCTCACACCCTTCTGGTTATGGGAAACTTTCCAGTGGAACACTGCTTAATGGTGCACAGTCCCTTTCTTCCAAAATATTTATTTTTATTTATGAGTCTATAACTTGGTCAGGTCCTGGCAGGTTTGGCTCATATCTGTTCCATTTGGCATCTGGAAAGGTGTAGGACAAAATTATTTGATGATAATTAATTCCCATTTAGGCATTTGATGATAGATGCCAGAAAAGACCTCAGCTGGGTTGTGGATCATGTTCATATTCTGTGCAACTGTTTGATTTCTTTGTATCACGGTGAATGCTCCTGAGAATGAATGGAATGGGAAATCCAGGTGGATATTGTATCACTTTTTCTAATTGTTCTTAAAAGTCATGAAGTTTTATATCAATGTACCATCATGCTTTTCTGTTAATTAAGAAATTTTCTCAAATCAGCCTATAGTGAAGGTAAGAAGAATTAGATTTGATCTTTTGATGGTGTGGTATCCATAGACTTGTTTATATGTTTAAAAACATGAGTCTACCCTCAGCTTTACTGGAAACTGCTTATAAGGGCATTTATTGCAATCACAAGAACTTCAACCTCACCACTAAATCACCACCATAAAGCCTCACTTCTTGGTATCATCACATTGGCTAGAACTGGTAAGATTTCAACATATGAATAAATGGGGTTTACAAACAATCAAATCACAAAATAATGTCAAAATAATACTTTTAACAATAAGTTTAAGATGTAGTTCTTCTGTGAAAAGGAGAAACTAACCTTAATAGGCTGGGACAGAAAGTGAGAAATGCAATGCAACAGTTTCCCATAGTCTTTCAAGATTATATCAAAAAAGATTTCATATTTTGGACAATTTCTTCCATGCAAAATCTTTGGAGAGAAATTGTCTTTGAAGACAGTATTTCAGGATTCAAGACTAGCTCAACATTTCTGAATAATCAACTCATTTGTTTTGCCTGAAATTTGATGAATAATCATATTTTTACAAATGGGTAAAATGTTTTTTGAATACCTTAAATATGTTGAATCAGTGTTACCATTAATGCAATTGAGAAACAAAGAATAATTATTCAACATCTTTGTTCTTCCAAGGAGTCAATATGTTATTTATTGAACTCCTTCCTGATAACATTTCATAATTGCTGGAAATCCAATTAAATTTTCAGGTCACCTGGAGATCATTTAAATCAATGTAGTAATGTGATTTTTAGAGCATTAATGTTATATCTCGAGTACTTTTCCTTGAAAATTTTTTTTTAGAAATTTGGTTTGTCCTGAGAAGAAGAATATTTTTTGTTAGAGTCCCTATAGAGATAAATATTCTGGGAGCAATAATTATTTACCCAATTACATGATCATTTTCTCTTTCAGGAATAGATAAATGTTGGGTACTACAGGTGATTTACAATTTACTTACTTGGATTTATGGATGTCTGCCTTATCCTCTGGGATCAGCTACGAGGATTATTGGCAGATATCTGCTCCTCCCTGCAGGATCTTCTACTACAAGGATTAATGTCCTGGACCTTGACACAAGAGTTCTAGCTGCATCTTCTGACCTGTCTCCCACATTTGACACCCATATGTGGATTTGCATCAGATCCACTGGTGAATTCACTTGTAGCAAGAGTAAAAGTGAAGTGGGCTCCTGTATTTGGCTGCCACCTTCTAATGCTGCTGTTCAGGGTAGCAACCTTGGGCAGAACCCTCATAGCAATCTCCAGTCCCTTGTGGGTCCCAGAGCAAAAGGATTAACAACCAGCAAATGACAAAATTGGAACCTTGAGAAAGGAGCTGAGCCCAGGCTCAACTCTTGCTACTCTGAACAGAAGCAGCACAAGGTGGAGCCCAATGCTCAAACTCACTGCAATTTTATTTGGTGCTAAACCTTCACACCCAAAATTTTAGCATGCATAAAGCAGGGTGGATATCCACAACAATCCCTGAGTTGAAAATCCGGTAGGGCAGGACAGATGTCCATCAATAATCTTCATAGATGATCCTGCAGGACAGAGCAGACATCCATAAGTTCAAGTAAGTACATCCTAAATTTGAGTAAGTCATCTGCATTTCCCCACAGACAAGGAGAATCATTGCTAATGCATGTGGGAGTGCCACACAGAGCACCAGCATTCTGATAATGACCAGCAATGTTCTTGATGTCTCAATGAAGTATACTTTCTAAACTTAGTTGTGTACGATGTCTTGGAATAAAGTATTGGTGGACAAACTAATGCTAGACTCACATAGAAGGGTAAAATGAAACCACTGAGTGATCAAAGTAAGATGAAGTCCAGACTGTGAGGTAAGGTAAGAGCCTCAGAAAAAAGACAAAATTAAGGGAATACTTGGAATTGGAGAATAGAGCAAAAGAGCAAAGAAATAAACAATTGAAGAAGGAATTCAAATGTGAAGCAAATTTATTTGACTGTAATGGAAAAAGAAAAGATTGAGCATGGAATAAAAGAAAATTCTATAAAAGTGCATAAATAAAAAATGAAAATGCATATTGCATTGGCTGGGAAAAAAAATCTGATGGTAATAAAATAAAACAAAAAATACATATTTAGGGGGGAGGGGGTTGTGGTATGGTAGGGAATGAGAAAAAATGAGAATTAAATCATGTCATATACTTGTACAAATTCCCAATATTGAGTGTGATCATGATGTGTATATACAATGTACTAATAAAGATTTTAAAAATTTTGATGTATTTAATTTAAAGGGGTAATGGTTTAATTTGGCTTTGGCTCCAGTGATTTTAGCCTATGGCCTGTGCCAAGCTAGAAACATCATTAGAGGAAAGATGCCCATGCCATGACAGCCAAGGAGTAGAGAACAGGACGAAAGCCATAGAAGAAAGGACCAGAGGCCAGATGTATCGTCCAGGTCACTTCCTCAGGATCCATGACTGCAAACATCTAGAGAAGCCCAGAAGCATACCTTAGTAATTACCTGGGCATTTCTCAATTCAATCAAATTGACAGTCAAGAGTAGTCACTACACATGTGAAAATAGTAGTATTTCTAAATAATGTAGAATATAATTCTTTTAAAAAAGAGAGAAAACAGTAAATTGTAAGATATGATTTCAGTCCCCTACTTTACAACGCAGAATATAAGACACAAAATAACCTTTACCTTCCAAACAGTTGAGAAACACTGTAAATACATCTCCATGTCATTACAGAAATGTTTACTACTCATGCTTGTTCTCTTCCATTTCCTTACTTCCCACTTCCACCTCACTTTCTTCTCCCATAGGCATGCAGACAGTCATGAACACAAAAACAGACTATCTTTAGTGTGAATTATCTATACTTCATGGAGTAGACTTCTTCAGAGTTCCTTTCTGTGATGGTTAATTTGACTAGTCCAAAGGATTCCCTGATAGGTAAAATTCTTCTTCTGGGATAGGGCTATAGGGAATTTCTAGCAAAGATTAGAATTTGAAACTACAGACAGAAGAAAGATAGTCCAATCTCCTCTATGTAGAGAGCAAACGTTCACAGTTATCCCATCAGCTGCCTTGGCCTCCTGGGTTAGACTCACTGGGTCACACCACTGTCCTTCCATCTTTTTTTCTAATTTGAAAGGGGAAGTAGGAAAATGAAAAAAAAAAGTGTATACTGTATACTTCACTAAAAGCTTGACTTTATAAAAACAAGTTACTGTAAGATATTTCAATGTATTTTAAAATTTCTAATTCTTTGTCATTTCTTTCATGAGTAAGAAAATGTATGAAGATGCTCTGAGCCCTTTGATTAACTAAGTTCAACTATAAGTTTTAATAGTGGGCCCAGCTGGTCAGTGTCCTACAATTCTGTTTATTGTGAGTGCTGCTTAGCTCAAGCATCTTAGAACTGATAAGCTAAATGTCAGAACTGCTGGTGCAGCCACTTGTGCTGGCTGGGTGACTGCTCTGTCTTGTTACTCTTTGGTTGCATCAGTAAACTGGTCTCTCCCATCTTTGAATTATATGCCAGTGTACTACATAATACTTACTATTGAAAGCATTTTCATTTCTATTGTCATTATCATTGAACTTCCACCATTCTTACAGGACTGTAAAAATTTCTTCTAAGCCTTAGATTTATCATTCTATGTTTTTGGAAATGAATGTGAGAAGAACATGAATGAAAAATCGAGTACTCAAAAACAGCAGCATTTTAGTGAAACACTGTGGCATGCAAACCTTATGGGATATTCTTATTATCCTAACAGTCTTGCATAATGGTTATTATTATCAGTACATAAAAATTTACAAGTTGAAAGAAAATGTTTGAATTAAAAAATGTAACCATTTCCCAAATGTGTGTATTTATCAATTGCATGCTGTGTATAGGTATGCATTATGTTTAGTGCTAGAAATTGTTCCAAGCATAGTTTAGTAAGTCATTTATTTCAGTTAAACTTGTACTTTACATGATTCATCTACTTAATATATTTTAGCCATTTATTTGTGACCTTTTCTTTGTAATTAAATAAAGTACTCAATAGATATGTTTTAAAAGTTTTAATATTTGAAAATCTATAGGATTATTTTGTAGAAACTAAAATTATTGTTTTTAATAATGACCCACCTAATAATGTACTGTTTAAATGTGTTTCAGGAAGCTTTCTAGAACATGTATACTTTTAATAATATAGATTTCACTAAATATCTTAACCTAAGTGAGTTATATTTTAAGTAAAATAAACATGTATTTAAATAGGTAAATAGATTTAATCTTAAGTTAATTCTGACAACAATGTAATCTTTTTTTTTTTTTTTTTGAGACAGGGTCTCACTTGGTAGTTCCGGCTGGCCCTGAGCTCATTATGCAGCCCAGGCAAGCCTGGAACTCAGCAATCCTCCTGCCTCTGCCTCCCGAGTACTGGGATTACAGGCATGAGCCACCACACCCGGCACTGTGGTATGTGGTATTCATTGCTGGTGGGCATGAGTCACCACGCCCAGCATTATATGTGGTTACCAGGATGGAACTCAGGGTCTTGCACTTGCGAGGCAGGTGCTGGAACCACTGAGCTAAATATCCGGCCCTCCAAATCATATTTATTCTTTCCCCTCATTATGTTCCCCCACCCCATTCCCTTTGAATATTTCCTATTTCACAAAATCTATTATACATTCTAGAACTCATTTACATCTATAGGTTCTCATACCAAAGAAAAGATAGGGTGTTTATTTATCTGTGCCCTATTTATTTCACTTATTAGTGTGTCCTCAAGGTGTGTCCATTTACACATAAATGAATGAAACTTGTCATTGTTTATGGCACAGTAATACTCTGTTTTATGAAAAAAAAAAACCCAAATCTTTTTTATCCAGTCTCCAGTTGATGGGCATCTGGGTTGTTTCCAAGATTGGGCTATCACAAACTGAGCTGCTATGAATGTGGGTGTAAATATATCTTTCAATATGATTCTTTTAATTCCTTCAGGTATATTTGTACCAGGAGAACAGCAGGGTCAAATGGGACCACTAATCCTAGTTTTCTGAGGAATCTCCACCCTGATCTCCACAATGGTTGTACAAGTCTACAATCCCACCAACAATGGAGAAAGGTTCCTTTCTCCCCACAGCCTTGCCAGCATTTATTGGTGGTTGATTTCACAAAAGCAGCCATTCTTTGTGGAGTGAGATGAAATCTCAGGGTTGTTTTCATCTGCATCTCTCGAATGACTAGTGATGTTGAACATTTCTTTATATGCTTCTTGGCTGCTTTGAATTCTGCCTCTGAGAAGGGTCTGTTCATTTCAGATGTCCATTTTTTAATTAGGTCTTTAAACTGGGGGACTGATTTGTTGAAGTTTTTTATATATTCTGGTTAGTAGCCCTTTGTCTCACAAACAGCTAGTAAAGATTTTTTTTTTCTGTTGTCATTGGTTGTCTTTGTTTCTTTTGCTATGCAGAAGCTTTTTAGTAGGATGAGATCCCATTTGTTGATTCTTTCTGCTAGTTCTCATGCTATAGAGGTTAAACTGTCATTATTCACTGATAATCTGATTTTCTATATAGAGGATTCTAAAAACTCAACCAAAAGACTTGAAAAACGAATCACCAAATTTAGTAGTGCAACTGGATACAAGGTCAGTGCTCAAAAGTCACCAGCATTTGTGTACAGAAACAAAAGACTCACTGAAAGAGAAGTTGGGAAGTCAATCCCTTTCATAACAGCACCCAGAAAAATGAAATATCTAGTAATCTACCTAACAAAGGAGGTTGAATACCTCTACTCTGAAAACTACAGGACTCTGAAAAAGGAGATAGAAGAGGATATCAGAAAATGGAAAGACAACTCTTGTCTGGGTAGCTAACATTGTCAAAATGGTTATACTCCCACAACTGCTATATAGTTCAATTCCGAGTGAAATCCTAACACCATACTTCTTAGAGCTAGATAAAACAATCCAGAACTTCATTTGGAACCACAAGAGACTTAGAATAGCAAAAGCAATTCTAAGCAACCAGGAAATGGCAGGGGGTATTACAATCCCCAATTTAAAACTGTACTATAGTAGTTTGAAGTTGATCATTAGATTGTTTTTTTTGAGTTTGCTCTATTTTCTGGGTGTAGGCATTCACTCCTGTGAATTCCTCTCATAGAACTGCTTTCATTGTGTCCCATAAATTCCTATATGTTGTACTGTGGTTATCATTTAATTGTAGAAACTATTTGATTTCTTCTTTAATTTCTTTTGTGGCTCATTGGTTGGTCAACAGAGTGTTGTTCACTTTCCATGTGTTAGTGAGGATCTTGGAATCTCTTTTGCTATGGAGCTCAGTTTCAAGGCACTATGATCTGATAGTATGCAGGGGATAAGTTCAATTCCTTTGCATTTACTTAAGCCTGTACTATGAACTATGAGAACCTGTGGATGTAAGAGAGTTTTAGAATGTATGATAGATTTTGTAAAATAGGAAATATTCAAAGGAAATGTGGTGGGGAATGTAATGAGGTGAAAAAATAAATATGATTTGGAAAGAAAAAATAGCATGTATATAAGGGATGGGGTTTGGGAGTGGGTAAAAGTGAGAATTAACTTATATACTAGTACAAATTCCCCAATGTTGAGTGTGTTTGGGAACTGTACATAAAATGTACCAATAAAGAATTCAATTTAAAAAAGTGTACTATAAAGCCACTGTACCAAATGCCCATCAACTGGAGACTGGATAAAGAAGATGTGGTTTTTTAATAAAATGGAGTACTATTCTGCCATAAAGAATTACAAGATTGATTCATTTATGTGCAAATGGATGCACCTGGAGCACACGCTAAGGAGTGAAATCAATAGAGCACAGATAGGTAAATACCGGATCTTCTCATTGATATGAACACTGGTAGATGCAAATGAGCTCTAGTCGTATGACAATCTTTTTAGAATGGGAAATTTCCAAAGGAAATTTGGTGTGGGGATATAATGAGGGGAAGGAATAAATGTGATTCTGAAAGAAAATAAAAGAGCATGTATATAGGGGGTGGGGAGGTGTGGGTGGGGATATGGGTAAAAATGAGAATTGACTGTGTCATATATTGGTACAAATTCCCCAATGTTATGTGTGATTGTGAGATGTATGCAAATTGTACCAATAAAGAATGCAATTAAAAAAGCCACTGTGATAAAAACTGCATGGTACTGGCAAAGTAACAGACCTGACAACCAGTGGAATAGATTAGAAGATCCAGACACAACTCCGGATACACTAAGACACCTTATCTTTGGGAAAGAGGCCAAACACTCTCTTGGAGGCAGGGCAGCCTCTTTAACAGATGGTGCTGGAAAAACTCGGCTTTACCCTGCCAAAAACTAAAGTTAGATCTATCTCTTCTACCACGTACTAAAATAAAATCACAATGGCTTTGGGACTTAAACATTAAAACAGTAACAATAAACCTGCCGCAGAACAGGTTGCGCTTGGAGACTTTGGCTTAGGCAGAGATTTTATGTCCTTGGTATTATTTTAAAAGCCTATTTTATAGATTAATAATCAACTGTTCAGTTTTGAGTTCTGTATTTTCTCTTCTTTTGAGGTAAACAGTTTTAGTTAAGATATGATATTAATCATCAAAAGGTCACAAGGATAGAGGAGAAGAACTAGCTCAAAATATCAGTTTAAAAAGTTAAATCTTAAAAATATGACCCACTTTAAATACACTTGGATAGTTTTCTGATAGAATAACACAAAATCTTTGATGTTTGGGGGAAAATAGAGAGTTTTGTCCATTTAAATTGGAAAACAGTAATAAGTAGTGTGAGAATATAGCTTTCCTAGGGTGTACATTGAAAAAAAAATAACTTAAAAAGAATGCATTTCCATGGGGACATTTTTCAATCTCTTTTGACATTATGAGTTATATTTAAAAATCTTGATTATAAAGAAGAATAGGTGTCCAGGTGTCATCTTTAGAGACAATCATGCAGACGGGGTATGCCTGCTCAGGTAAGCATGCTTGTTATGCTTAGGAGAAGACATGTTCAGATTCTTTCAGTTATTCCTTCAGAATTCTCTCTTTTGTCCCTAGGGAGTCTCAGGAAACCAGGGACTGGGGGTATATTTCAATGAAGTTACCTTGTATTTAGTTTGATGCCTGATGTGTTTGGAAATGCCAACAGTGCCAACTGGGCACCAAACATGTTGTAAACTAACATATACACTTACAAAAATGTTGTGTAGTAAGAAGTACTGCAGATTTAGTAGACATATAAGTATAACTGCTGTCTCTAATTTAGCATAGGACAATACAGTAGAGTGAGGTAGAAAGAGATCTCAAAGTTAGAAATCTTTAAAACATTAATTGCTTGGTAATTAAAAGCAAAATAGCATATTTTTAATGTAAATAATGACATACTGATATATATGTATTTTATATAAAATTGCATTAATTCTTTTGTTCATTTTTATGTTTATAGCTATCATTCATAAATGCCTACCATATGTTGTCTTCTTTGAGATGACCTTAATATGTCTGTGAATCAAGGTTATTATTGGAATTCTATAGATAAAAGAAATACTTAGAAGGGTTAAAGTTTTGTTCAAAAGTGATTATGTATGAATGGATTCCTCTAAATCTGCATATTATGTAATTTATTATTCAGACTCTTTAATTTGCCTAAAGTTTTAAATGAAATTGCAATTTTCATTCAACTATTCTAAATGATAGTAGACTGTCATGTGCACATTTGGAGTAATTATTAGAGAAAGGGTCACGGGAGAAAAAATGTGGCCAATGGGGTCAAAGTACAGAGGAGATAAGTAGAGATTGTTGGAGACTGGAGTAGGAGTCCAATTTAGGTTGCTCAAACTAAGGCCTGGATTTTATTTTAAATAAAAAGGAAACCACTGGAATGTGTTAATCAGGAGAGTGATGTAATCTAATCTAATCTAATCTAATCTAATCTAATCTAGAATCCCTGTGTCTGGTTGTGAAGAATGGGGTAAGATTTAAATGAGACAGTCCATTTTGGAGGTTATGCCACTTTGAGGGGAGAGCAGTAATGCCTTGGCTATGGAATCGAGGTAGAAACTAAATAAAATAGAAGCTTTTCCTGGAAGCTGAATCATCAGGTCTTGCTGGTAGTGTTATTAAAAAGAATCATTGTAAGCAATTTTTATTGCATCATATTAATTATCTCACTGATATGTAAATCCTTGTCATGGTCAAAGTTTAGGTAAGTAGGAAAAAGGAAGTGAATTTTTTTTAAATAAGAGAGACACCTTAGCATTTTAAAAATACAATAAACAGTGACAGAATGTCTACTTCTGTTCATAACAGACTTGCTATTGTAGTCTTCTTCACTCCCACTAATGACTAAAACTGGTCACATGTTCAAAATGTTGGCTTTGCCCCACACTAAAAGGCTTTTAAAAGGTGGAGGAGATTCTTTAAGATGTAGAATCAATTCAAATATTCCTCTATAGATAATCAGATAAAGACAACATAGTGTCTGTACACAGCACAACACTTTGCCATAAATGTATGAAAATCTGTTATTCACAACCACTTGGATGAAATTGAAGGACATTATGTTTAGTAAGTCAGGTGGAGAAAGACAAACACCACATGTGATATATGGAAGCTAAAGAGTTAGTTTCATCATGGGGAATAGAACAGTAGTTGACAGAGGTAAGGAGGGAAGGGAAGGAGATTGACTGGAAAGAGGATGGTTAATGGGTACCAGGGTGTAGTTGAATAGAGGGAATAATTTCTAATTTTCCATAGCATTATAGAATAACTACATGGATAACAATTATTCAAATGTGACAAATTTGGCAGTACAAAGACTTTTTAATATTCCCAACACAAAAAATTAATAAATATTTGAGGTGATGGAAATACCAATTAACCCAATCTGATTATTTTACATTATATTGAAATGTCACACTGTACTTCTTGTACAATTATTATGGGTCAATGAAACGTTTTTTAAATGGGAAAAGAGGAACTACTAGAGGAAACCCACAAATAACGGTGAAAATATGCCTTCAAGAAAGAACAAAAATCTAACATTGAAGTGTTTTCATGTTTAGCTAATGAAACCAAAAATGTGACGTGAAGATATATAGAAAATATAGTCAAAGACTAGGAGAAGGAAAAGGACAACAATGGAAGTTTTCAGAGATGGTGTGAGGACTCTGAATCTTGAGCAAATGGGAAAGGTTAGCCTCAGGTATGATATGGATGATTCTTCCACATTTTTAACAGTAAAAGGTACAGTACAAAGCCTAATTAAGTCCAGTTGGCATCAGTCTCTTGGATTCTGTGTGACATGTTCTATACTTTCCTATGAATGAAGTTTTTTTTTTTTTTTCTGACAGTGACTTGAATAATTGTCAAAGGGATACAGAGAATGGGCTGGAAGCAAAATAGAATTTCCAGGAAACACTGGCATTCTACTTAGAGATTGGGAACATAAACATGCTGATCTACAAAGACAGGGGCTTTTCCAAGGGTGAAGGAGGTAAGTGTTGATTAAGTTCAAGGCCTTGACACCACTGAAATCCACTAGCATGGATTGCAAGATTCCAAGCAGAAGACAGAACAGAATAGTCTCAGCTAGTAAGAGAGCTTTCAATACACAAGAAACAAAAGAAGAATAGGGAGCAGAGATGATGTATCACTTCAAGTGAATGATGACAAATAAATCAGACACATATGTTTAAATATTGCATTGTTTCTCTGGTGTGAGAAACTGAAATGGTGACCCAAATTTGTAATAGATATCAGGAAGTGGGAAAAAAATTCAAATGGGAAGGAGAACAAGGGAGGATGGAAGAGAAAAGCAAGGAATGGAAAAGAAAAAGAGAATAGAAAGGTCCACAATGTAAACAAAGATTCTGTACATAAGGCAAGGGAAGAAGAATTGAAGGGAAGAGAGGGGTTTGGAGAAAAAAGAATCAATTTATATCATGTACAGGTACAAATTCCCTATGATGAATGTGACATTTATCTGTATCTAAAATGCACCAATAAAATTAGTTTACTAAACAAAAACATAATTTTAGTAGAAGTTTTTTATCAGTTATTAAAGCACTAATCTTGGCATCTACTCGTTTATTATTCTTTTCAAATGATTTTTACATTTCTGCAATTCTAATTTGACAATAGGATGATAGTTTGTATAAAAGTTTCTTTAACACAAAACAAATTTATGTTTAGTTCCACATTATTTTAATATTAATAATGATATATCTATTGTCCCATTTCAATGTCAATAAAATTGCTGGTTAGAAGATGGGAATATATATTATTCTTTTTGAAAGCAGCATTCATATTTCCACAAAAGCTAATCACTGTTGTATCTCAGGGATCTTCGTGATGTAAAGGACTGTCGAATACATATGTGAGGGGAAACATGACAATAAAGTTGATTCTGAAACTACCAAATACCGGTAACAATGAAATTGTAATACAAAATTAGTTTGCAATATGAGATTTCATAACCATTTAAATAAATTGATCAACATTCAAATCGAATAGTCAATTTTCAGGGGAGGGGGAATGAATGATACTTATTCCCATTCTGTGTCATTCAGAAAGTAAGCATTCTGCCCCTATTTCAAGCCTACTGCTGTATTAGCTACAGAGTGTACAAAGTGAATTCACCCTTTGATTGCAAAATAATGGCAGCCACAGGAGCTCATAAAGTGAGCTTAACAATTTTTTTTTCCCCCTTTTGAGACAGGGTCTCGCTTTGTAGTTCAGGCTGGCTCTGAGCTCACTATGGAGCCCAGGCAAACCTGGAAATCAGCAATCCTCCTGTTTCTGCCTCCCGAGTGCTGGGATTATAGGCGTGAGCCACCACACCCGGCACTGTGGTATGTGGTATTCATTGCTGGTGGGCGTGAGTCACCACGCCCAGCATTGTATGTGGTTACCCGGATTGAACTCAGGATCTTGCGCTTGCTTGCGAGGCAGGCGCCGGAACCACTGAGCTAAATCTCAGACCCCGAGCCTAACAAATTTAAAAACATTCATATGCACAATTTTTCACTAATTTTGACCTATAAATTAGAAAATTTAAATTATTTTGTATATTTGATGAATACTTTGGTGGAAGTAGTCAATTTTGGTTACACTCTTTCCAAAATTCACACTGGGCCTTGAGCTGTGTGGATTTTTTTCTCATAGAGATTCAAATAATAGTAATTGTTTAGGTTTGCATTCTGCAAATAATCCTGATGTTCTTTCTTGATACATCTACTATAGCAGATCTTACCTATGCTAGAATATATTCAATACTGTTAACCAGATGAAATAAACACTTAATAATTACTGAATATTAATATCTTAAAATACTCCTTCTGAGATCTTAGAGTAATATAAAATGATATCATTATGTAAATGGAAGACAAATTTCAATTGTATGAGATAAAATGCAATTACTTAGAGCCCAAACTGGCTTGAATGAATGGTTCGATTGAATATGGCCATTTTATCTTTTACAAAACATAATTTATCAGTCCTGTGCATGAATAGAGAAAGAAAAAATAAATCAATTTATTTAATATGGATAATTCTGGAAGATTTTCCAACTGATGTAGTTTCATTAGTGAAGAAATATGCTTTATAAAATTGTGAAATGCATTATACATTATAGAAAAGAATGCCATTTGACCAAAGAAGTCCCCCATACCTGGCACTGAGCCATTTTATAGCCCATTTAGTGTGAATTGTAAATACTGCATTACAAAGATAAATAGAAACATTTCAACCAGCAACTTTTTAACTTATTCAAATCATGAACTAGCAATTTGTGGCTCAGAGGAAGCCTGGATTAATTCACGTTCCATGTGTTTATTACTATGCAAAATAATTTAATACTGTCATATTCCTTTTGAAATCCTTTAGTTTTTGGTGACAATATCCATATTCTCCATGAATATCAATCAGAGTTTTCTACTTTCCAGTGTTAACCCTGGTCCACTTGTACCTGTACCCCATGCACCCAGGTTGTTCCTCTTACAGGGCCTTCCAAGAAGCCAAGTTTTCCCTTAATTTTAAATCCCAGAGTTTTATAGTCCATCTTTTCCTTATTTTCACTTGCCTAATTTCTTCTACATCTTTGAGGGAAACAGATATTTTTCAGAGTAAAGTAACCAGTAGATGGGGAGAGCAGGGGTACAGGGAAAAGGGAAAGGGAAGGCAATGAATGATACCTGTACCAACTCCACAGGATAACCCTAATCGTATGTACTGCAAACGTACTAACAAAACAAAGATGTAAAGAAAAACCCTTTAGCCTGTATGTTTTGTGCATTCTTTTAATTATTCACTCATTATTCAGCAAATATTTACTGTTTATATGCCAGGCAATATTCCAGACATGAGGGATGCAATAATAATGTGAGACACAGTGTTTCTCTTCAGGCTTACATACTCATCATTAAAACCTGATTGAAACTGGAAGACATAAGATAATTTCCAAATAATGATGAATACTACAAGGTAAATAAATTGCTAG
The DNA here is from genome assembly GCA_004025085.1 of Thryonomys swinderianus. NCBI lineage: Eukaryota > Metazoa > Chordata > Mammalia > Rodentia > Thryonomyidae > Thryonomys > Thryonomys swinderianus. Next base: position 21,083 of record PVIC010000011.1, read on the forward strand.
TTGGGATAAGATCTCTTGAGCAGGGCCGGAGGGTTAGCTTAGTGGTTCTGGCGCCTGCCTCTCAAGCTCAAGGCACTGAGTTCAATCCCCGGTAATCACATACAATGCTGGGCGTGGTGACTCACGCCCACCAGCAATGAATACCACATACCACAGTGCTGGGCATGGTGGCTCATGCCTATAATCCCAGCACTCAGGAGGCAGAGGCAGGAGGATTGCTGAGTTCGAGGCTTGTGTGGGCTACATAGTGAGCTCAGGGCCAGCCTGAACTACAGAGTGAGACCCTGTCTCAAAAGGAAAAAAAAAAAAAAAGAACTCTTGAACAAAATTGCCTTGAATTTGAATCCCAAAGAAAGAAAAAGAAAAGCCATGTAAAACTGAGAAGAAAAAGCATTTTGTCAGAGGAAATGCAACTCCTAGGATGCGGTTCAACTTTCCTTGAAAATAGTGAAAAATGGAACTTTGTGAGTGAAAGCCTAGCTTAGGCAATTTTTATGTCTTGTGAATATGGAAAATAATAGTTTGCAAAAAAATGAACTAGAACCCCCCCCCCCCAAAGCCATTCAAGTGTTTGGAAAAAGAAAGAGCCACTTTTTAAAACAATTTATTTAGGCTTCAAAAACATTACTTTGGTGCTAACCAAGTGGAGAAATAAGAATTGTAGTTAAAATGGTGATGATTCATTATAGGGTTTAGAGTGACGATTGGTAAGATTCAGAATTTAATTTGGAAAATAGCAACCTTGTAAAACCTGATGATATGAATGTATAAGACAGACGAAATAGAGAAGGCAGTAAATGCTTATTAAAATTTATACTATTATCACCACATTTAGAAAGGAGTTTTACATTATGTTATTAATCACAATTTCAGCACTATTGAGTTTTGATCTATATGATGATTTTTAGGTCCTGTCCACACACTTACCAGTTACATTGATTGCCCTTATGAACCCATGAACTGCCAATAAATGAAGTTTTTTTTCAGCAATTACCACAATAAAAGATAGTCCATTCACTTTATCATTTTGCTAATGTCATGAGTCCTTTGATCCAATCCAGAGCAGTGCTTTTTGACAAAGAAGATGCAGATCAATCACTATGAACAAGTAAAAAATAACTCAAACATTCTTTGTGTTTGTCACATATATTCAGTAGTAAGCGTTCAGCAGTAAAGCTATCAGGACCTGGGCTTTGTTTCTTGGTAAGTTTTTCATTATATTTTCAATTTCATATATTGATAGTGGGATGTTTGACATTTTTATATTTTTCTTCAATCAACTTTGGAAGTTCATATGTGTCTAGGAATTTATTCATTTCTGTTTTCCATCTTATTGGAGGACAATTTCTCAAAGTAAGTGTTTATTATCCTCTGAATTTCTGCTGGACCTGTAGCAATTTCCCCCTTTTCATTTTTGCTTGCATGGATTTAAGCCTTTTCCTTCCTTTTTTTTTGGGGGGATTAAGGTTATCTAAGAGTTTGTTATTTTATTTGTTCTTTCAAAAATACAACTCTTTGATTCATTGATTTCTTTTTGTATCATGCTCTTAGTTTCCATTGCATTAATTTCTGTTATAATCCTTATAATTTCCTCCCTTGTATGAGCTTGGGGTCATCTTACTCTTTGTTTTCTAATAGCTGGAGGTTTGGCATTAGATTATTTATTTGAGCTCGCTCTGCTTTCCTAGTATAAACATCCACTGCTATGAATTTCCCTCATAGAACTGCTTTCATTATACTCCATAAATTTCTGTATATTATATTAATATTATAATTTAATTGTAGAAACTTTAATTTCTTCAACTTCTGTGACCCATTGGTTGCTCAGGAGAATCTTGTTTAATTTACTTGTATTTGTGAGGTTCTTGGAATCCCTTTTGTTATTGGTCTCTAAGTTCAGGGCACTGTGGTCTTATGGCACACAGGGGATAACTTCAATTTCTTTGTATTTACTTAAGTGTGCTCTATAGACTACTACATGATCTATTTTGGAGAATGATCCATGAGAGGGTAGGAAGAATGTATATTCTGAATTTGTGAGGTGAAATAATCTGTAGATATCTATTAAGTCCATTTATTGTGGTTTTTCTATAAAATGGAGTATTAATCGGCCTTAAAGAATGATAAATTAGGCTGGGCGAGGTGGCTCACGCCTGTAATCCCAGCACTCGGAAGGCATAGACAGGAGGATTGCTGAGTTTGAGGCTTGCCTTGGCTACATAGTGAGCTCAGAGCCAGCCTGAACTACAAAGCGAGACCCTGTCTCAAAAAGCAAAACAAAAAAAAAAAAAAAAAAAAAAAAAAAAAAACAAAAAAAAAAAAAAAAAAAAAAAAAAAAAAAAAAAAAAAAAAAAAAAAAATAGCATCCAAAAAATGAAATATCTAAGAATCAATCTAACAAAGGAGGCAAAAGTCCTCTTCTCTGAAAACTACAGCATTTTGAAAAGGGAGATCAAAGAGGATGTCAGAAAATGAAAAGACGTCCTTTATTCCTGGCTAAGAAGAAGCAATATCCTCAAAATGGACATACTGTGAAAATTACTATATGAATTTAGTGCAATACCAAGTGAAATCAAAAGAATGTATTTCACAGAGCTAGAGACAATAATCCATAAATACAACTTCCACCAGAAGAGACCTAGAATAGCAAAAGCAATTCTAGGCAAAAGGAGCATGGTAGAGGTTATCAAAGTCCTCAGCTTGAAACTCTACTACATAACCACTGTGATTAAAAAAAAAAAGCAGCATGTATTGGCAAAGAAACAGACCCAAGGATCGGTGAAATGAACTAGAAGATCCAGAAATAACTCCAATATACTATGTAACCTCATCTTCTGCAAAGGAGCCATACACCCTCAATAAAGGAAAGATAGCCTATTTAACAAATGGTGATAGAAAAACTGGACTTAAACTTGCCAAAGACTAAAGCTAGGTCTGTCTCTTTCTCCATTTTTCAAACTAAAATCAAAGTGGATGAGAGAACTAAATATTAAAACAGAAACACTAAACCTACTGGAAAATAGGTTGGGTAAAAATCTTGGGAACCTTGGCTAAGGGAAAGACTTTATGAACAAAATCTCAGAACACAGGAACTAGCAGAAAGAATGAACAACTGGGGTCTCATCCTACTAAAAAGCCTCTGCACAATAAGACAAACCACCAAAAGGGTGAAAAGACAACCTACAATATAGGAAATAATTTTTACCACCTGTTTCTCAGACAAAGAACTATTATCTAAAATATATAAATTGTTGGAACTGAAGATGACTTACTTGGATTTATGATTTACTTGGATTTATGGATGTCTGTCTTGACCTGCAGGATCAACTACTGGGATATGGATATCTTCCCTGTCCTGCAGGATTTTAAACTACAAGGATTACTGCACTAGGATTCCTGGTTTTAAGACTTACTCAGATTTAAGGTTGTCTGCCCTACCCTACAGGATCTTGAACTACAAGGGATTATTGTGGAGTCCTATATGCCTTGTTTAGCTGTATGTCCAATGCTTTTCCTTTCTCTGTGAAGTTTTCTGCCATTATATCTGTAAACAGTTTTTGAATGTCTTTTGCACTGTCTCCTTCTTCTTCACTGACTCCAGCCAGCCTTATATTATTCTTCATTGAGTCATCTAGGAGCTGTTGGATCAATTTCCCATGATTCTTTGCCATTTTCCATAAGTTATTCCTTTCCTGTTCATTGCCAGTGAGCCTGTCTTCTAGGTCGAATTTCAGTTTTCTGTTTCATTCATCCTACTTCGCAAACTTTCATTCTCGTTTTTGATCACCTGGACCTCTGCTTGAAGCTCTTTATAATGTTTCATTGCTTTTGTTATCTGAGCTTCTATAATGTTCCTGATCACTTCTTTAATGAAATCTTTCACTGTGGACAGCATCTCTGTTTTTGTCTCAGAGATCAATTCTGATTTCCATTTTAGTAGATGTGCTTTTGTTACCAGTTCAGAGAGCCCTGGAGACTGAGCTTCTTTTTGCTCCATTTCTCTTTTCCCTGAATTCCCCTGTGGTGGTGATCTTTGTGCCTGGGTTCTTGAATTTTTTTCTTATATCTGTTGTGCTGGCAAACACAAGATATAAATCACTCACTGCAAAACCAAAGTGGTGCTTACCCAGACTAGTGCAAACAGGAATGGAGCTCCCAAGATGCTTCTAACCTGAGTCCAATGGCGGGTAGGCCAGAATCACTTGGGATGGATAGATGTCCCATGGTGCAGCTGGCCTGAGTCTAGTGACAGGTGGGCTGCTTGCAGGCAGCAGAAGTCACTCCAGGGCCTCTGCGATGCTTACCCAGACTCACTCAGGGGGAGTGGAGCTCACAGGGGTTGTCTAACCAGAGTCCACAGGTGGGCCAGCTGCTTGCAGGCAGTGGAAGTCACTGCGTGACCTCTGCAGGGTTTACCCAGACCTGCCCCATGGGGATGAAGGTTCCCTGGGTCAGCTGGCCTGGGTCTGGTGGTAGGCAGGCTGCTTGCAGGCCGCGGAAGTCACTGCGCAGCCTCCGCTGGGCTTACCCAGACTCACCCAGAGTGGAGCTCGCAGGGCTGTCTCAGGAATTATTGTGGATAACCACCCTGTTTTATGCACACTAGGATTATGGGTGTGAAGGCTTTGTACCAAATAAAACTGTGGCAAACTTGGGGGATTGGACCTTTCTGCTTGTGCAGCATTTGGCCTTTTGCCGCCACTGCTTAGAGTAGCAAGAGTTGAGCCCAGGCTCAGCCTTTTCATCAAGGTTCCAATTTTGGTTTTTGTTGGTTAATCCATTTGCTGTGGGATTCATGGAGAACTGGAGCTTGACATGAGGTTTCTGGCTGCATCCCTGTACCCTGTCATACACATAAAAAGAACTTTAAAAAATTAGCCTTCCCCAAATTTTAAGATGCAATTCAAAAATAGGAATCTGAAATGAACAGACATTTTTCAGATGAAGGAATAAAGGCTGCAAAGAAACATATGAAGAAATGTTCAATATCAGTGGTCATTCAAGAGATGCAGGTGAAAAAAACACTGAGATTCCATCTTACTCCAGAAAGAATGCGTAGTATCATGAAACCAACCCACAACAAATGCTGGCAGGACTTGAGGGAGGAAGGAATGCTCTTCCATTCTGGCTGGAATGTAGCCTGGTGTAACCACTGTGGAGATCAGTGTGTAGATTCTTTTAAAAAGTAGGATTCGAGGTTCCAATCGAATCTGCTCTTCCCCTGCTAGATATATACACAAAATAAAAGTTTCACACCACGGTGACATATGTGCATCCATGTTTGTAGCAGCTCAGTTTGTAATAGCTAAATCTTGGAAATAGCCCAAATACCCAACAATGGAAGACTGGGTAAAGAAGATTTTTTTAAATAAAATGTATTATTTCTCAGCCATAAAGAATAAATTTGAGTCATTTTTACCCAAATGGTTGTATCTTGAGAACATACTCATAAACAAAATAAATAGGACACCGATATGTAAATACTGTATCTTTTCTCTAGTATGAAAAACAGAATGTGTAAATGAACATCAAAATCTATGATAGGTAATGTGAAATAGGAAGAGAATGTGCAAAAGGGAAAGGGTGGGTAGGAGAAAGTAAGGAAAAGAAAGAAAAGCTTTGATAAATAAAATAAAGAAGGAAACAAAGCTTATGTATATAGGGAGTGAGGGGTTGTAAGGAAGGCAGAGGAATGGGGAAAAATGAAAATGAAGATACATCATTTATAGGTACAAATTCTCAATGTTGAATGTATGTGTGAATGTACCAATAAAGCCAATTAAAAACAATAACTAGTCTTTGCAATACTTAAATTTCTTCCTTTCATTTTCTGTGTAAATTCTATTGCTTTACAGCTTATCTCTACCACCCTAGAAGTTCTTCCCTTTTTTGCCTGTTTTTTTTTTTTCTTTTCGTTCAGTACCTTGCACTTGCCATGGAGGTACAGGAACACTGAACTCAACCCCCAGTCCCTGTTACTTACCACTTTACTTTTGGTGCCTTCTCTTCTGCTTCCCATTTTCAATTTTATAGATATGATTCAAAAAGATAAATATTGTAGGCCAAGTGATAAACTGAATAGCAGTGGCCAACCTACTTATTGATGGACCAAAGCCAGACTATGGGCTCATAATACATTGATGCATTTTGTCTGGACTCAGTAGTGTTTGATTTGCCAGATTATGTTCTTGAAGCTATTCTCATGCTTTTTATCTGTGTGGTTAAATCAAGAATCAAGAGGGCTCATTTGTCCACTGTGAGCTCTCTGTCTTGCCTCAGTCCATTTTTCCCATTCACCCTTCGCAGCCTGAACTTAATTAGCATATATCCATTCATTTCACATTTTCTAATCTTCTACGTTTTACAAGCTAAACAGTCTTTATACAGGTTAAATTATTACAATAAAGAGCTCACACTATGTTAATATAATCAAATTTAAACTCCTCAGCTGCTCTAAACCCTCACCATTTTGCCTTGTGCTTATTCCCATGTCTTTGCCATTATACATGTATTCTCCTTCCCCTCCCCCACTCCTTCCCTTTCTACATATGAGAATTTCAGGCACGCTTAATGTTCAATTCAAGTATATCCAAAGCAATATTCTTCCTCTTTAACTCAAAATAATTACTTTATCATGACAAATTAATAATTTATGAGATGTGTCACATGAATGTAAATTTTTGTACTAATTACTGTTTCTGTCTTACAAGCCTAATTTCCTCCATAAAATTGTAAGATCTTTAACCAAATGGATGAATTAGACCACAGCTAGGATAGATTTATCTAAATCACCATAAATAATAAATGAAATGTCATTTTGATGTCTTTTTAAGGAAGATTTGTTTATTCTTACATTGTGCCCCTTGAATGCCTAGCATTTGAATGAAGGCATTCAAGATACTCAATTTGTACTTGTTGGCCTGATTAACAGATATCTAATTAATCTCAATGTTTATATATATATATATATATTTTTGAGGCAGGGTCTCGCTTTGCAGTTCAGGCTGGCTCTGAGCGCATTATGTAGCCCAGGCAAGCCTCAAACTCAGCAATCCTCCTGCCTCTGCCTCCCGAGTGCTGGGATTACAGGTGTAAGCCACCATGCCCGGCACTGCAATGTTTATAATTTTAACATAAAAGGAAGAATGATGCCTCTTTTATGATTATACTTGCTTATAACATATGAGGTGTAAAATCTTAAGAAAAAGTTACATGCATTTTGGAAAATGTGTAAGATTTAACTAATGCTAAAGGTTTTTCCACTACTCTTTTGTACGTTTATAAGTTAAATTTAAGCAGTGATTCTCCATCTAGCATTTTGATGATCTATTGGAGACCATTTGAAACTGCACACCCCGTCCCCCATTTCTGACTCAAAGGTGCAGAGTAGGACACAAGAGTATTCACTGCTGACAAATTTTGTAGTGAGGCAGAGGCCTCCATTCTAGAGATAATCTTTGTCAATCATTGTGCAAAGCTTCTTTTTTTCCCAGAGAGTAAAACCAGCTACCACCGTCCCACTACCACCATGTGCCAGGGAGCAAGAATGGAGAAAGAAAATAAAGTAGTCTAATGAATAATAATAATAGTTTATGAATAACAAATTATGCATGATTCAATTTTGTCATCATTGCATATTAAACAAGGGAAGGCCAGTTTCCTCAGAAACAGGAGAGAAAAAATGATTCTCAGTAGAAAGAGTGAAAAGCTTTCTCAGAGTGAAAGGTTCACTTTCACTCCAAAACTGACAAGACTGAGTCAAACTTTGTGGTATTTCTTAAAACTTTCAAATTTAAGTCCGTGTATCTTTTCCAAAAAAAAAAAAGTTGCCTATATGACTTTATAAATAATCATGTCACCCAGGGCTACTGGAGAAGCCCTCTAGTTTCCTTGTGCTTGAAATGAAGGTTTACAGACTTGAGTTTGTCATTTTTATAAGAACTCTAGCCAGAAAAGCCATTCATGTACCTCTGTTGGAGCTGACTTCTACCAACAACAAGAGATATAAGTGTCTCTTCCCAACTCAGTGTGCAGGAACAACACACTCATTGCCTAACAGCGGGCATGGTGAGAATATTTAATCAGAAGAAATTGGCCAGGCCTACCCTCTTTCTTTTATTTTGAGAAACAATTGTCAAAAATTACCAATGGTGATTCTGTGATATTGTCTTTACTGTAAACATTGTTGTACCACTATTCAGTGTGGGACTCTTCTAGTCCTCCAGTCTCCTGCTTGAGAAGGCACTTGATCAAAATTACTACAGATATTCATTCATAATTCTGCAGCATTCAAAGACTAATTAGCACCTCATTCTCCATAAGCAAGGAGCTACAATACTAGTCAAACTCTAGGTCTGGCCAAGCCAATTTCTGAATCCTGTCCAGGAGAAGTGATTTCATAGGCAGACTTCTCATAACAATGCATTATCAGTCAGTGACCTCATCAGTCCAGTAAAAATACAGAGATTACGACAGTTACTATTTTTTTTTCCTTTTGGAGACAGGGTCTCGCTTTGTAGTTCAGGCTGGCCCTCAGCTCACTATGTAGCCCAGACAAACTTCGAACTCAGCAATCCTCCTGCCTCTGCCTCCCAAGTGCTGGGATTATAGGCATGAGCCACCATGCCTGGCTACAACAGTTGTTTTAGTAGAGAATTTAAGATGACAGTTTCTTAACTTAGTGCTGTGTTTCGAACTTGTGTTGAAGTGTAATTGCTCAGAGCATCATTATTGGGATAAGGCCTAAGAGGCTTTTGCATCATGGAGGCAGAGCCGTCATGAATAAATTAATACCATCTTGGGTGAGTGGGTGCCGGGGCCTGCCGGCAATCGGACAGTGCCTGAGTCGGGAGGGGGGGGGAGGATTAATAAAAACACAAGACAAAGTCAGACAAAGATGGGATCGGGAGGACCTCTCAGTCAGTACCGAGCAGGCACCGTGTTTATTGATCAGGCTATATTTATACTGATTTAGAAGGGTAACATGACGTCAATAATGGTTACTATGATCTTACACATTTATCGTTTGGTTGGTAGAAACAAAAGCAGGTAATCAAGAGATCAGTACATTTCTTAGAAACGGGAACAGAAACAATTGGTAACTATAAACATGATGATCATAAGACTGGAATCAAGTTCTCAAAATGTTAAATTACAGTTCCCTTAAATCTTTTCCCTAACTCTAACTTCCTTGTACTACTTATTTTTTTTTTTTTTTTGCTTTTTGAGACAGGGTCTCGCATTGTAGTTCAGGCTGGCCCTGAGCTCACTATGGTGCCCAGGCAAGCCACCGTGAACTCAGCAATCCTCCTGTCTCTGCCTCCCAAGTGCTGGGATTACAGGCGTGAGCCAACACATCCGGCATTGTGGTATGCGGTGTTGATTGTTGGTGGGCATGTCTCCATGCCCAGCATTATATGTGGTTACTGGGGATCGAACTCAGGTCCTTGTGCTTGCGAGGCAGGTGCCAGAACCACTGACCTAACCCTCCAGCCCCCTTGTACTACTTTCTATTAATGCTTAACTTTTCAATAGAATGAGGCCAGAAGAATAAGTACATCCATCATTCTGCTAATTCTATGAAACTCTATCCTAGCCCATGTAGAACTGGAAGAGAAACAATATGTTGCTAACTTGAGAGACAATGGTCAGCGGGCCCAGCACAAGAATAGGGGAATTTTCCCGGAGCCAGAACATGTTTTCTGGTGGTAACCCAGGGCAGCTCTTTGTTAGAGCAGATCCTCTGGTATATTTGGGGCAGCACCATAAAGTGCAGACCCCCGACTCAGGAGTTACTCCCCAAAACCTCAGGCATAAATGCCTGGTCCAGTTACACCATGCTGAGCTGCTTCCCACAAGTGGGTCCAGCAGGACTTGATTGTTCTAATATATGGTTACCCCTCATATTTTGCCTTTTCCTCAGGTGCCCATGTTTCCTTCTGTTTTGTGGTACTTGGCCCCCACCAGATAAAGCCACTCCATTTTACATGCTCAAGCCTCCTGTGGGAAGCAGCTCGGGTGGGGGCATTGCCCTAACAAAACCAGGGGTCTGCTCTCTCTCTGGGAGCTGCCCTGAGTCACGTGGGGGGGCTCGGGGGTGGGGTTTCCCCCTTACAAGGAAGCTGCCTTGCACTGTGCTCTAAGCCTCTCCCTAGATTCTCCCCATAAGGGAAGTATTCAAAAAGAAACAAAGACTCCTGCCTTGAGAGTCATGGCTAGTCTTTAGCATAAGATAAGAAACCTTCTGATCACCAAGAAAGAAATTTAAGGAGCAAGAGAGAGAGAAAGCACATTCTGGAAAATTTTAGATACTGCCTGGCAGAGAAGGTTAACTTTGTACTTTGAGTTCCTGTAGATTTAGATTTTAATCATGCTAATTGTAGATGTTTACCACTGATTACCTTATTGATTATAAACTTTGCATGTGGGCACTCTAGCTAGAAATACTATAAAAGAACACTGAAGAATAAACTCAGGGCCTTCAAAATTCTCTGAGGTCCTCCAAATCCCATCTTTGTCTGTCTTGTGTTTTTCTTTTTCTTTTTTTTTTTTTTCCTTTTTGAGACAGGTTCTCACTTTGTAGTTCAGACTGGCTCTGAACTCACTATGTAGTCCACGCGAGCCTCAAACTCAGCAGTCCTCCTGCCTCTGCCTCCCGAGTGCTGGGATTCCAGGCATGAGCCACCATCCCTGGCACTGTGGGTATGGGGTATTGATTGCTGTGGGCATGAGTCTCCATGCCCAACATTGTATGTGGTTACTGGGGATCGAACTCAGGACCTTGCGCTTGCAAGGCAGGTGCTGGAACCACTGAGCTAACCCTCCAGCCCTGTTTTGTGTTTTTCTTAATCTCACCTCCCCCCACCCAGGTGCTATCCGAATGCTGGCTGAGTACCATGTATAACTTTTCCTCTGTGACACCCCTCTGCCATGTCCCCTTCTGCTTCGAACCCAGACAACTATGGACAAAACTTCTACAAAACTGTAAGCTAAGTAAACTCCCCCCCCCTTTGGATGTCAGGCATTTTGATTCAGTAATGAGAGAAAATTAACAGAATTTGGCATCAAAGAAGTGGGATTTTGATCGAGCCATGTGGTTTAAGAGTGTTTGGAACTGGCTTGTGGGAAGGGGAAGAGTTTGGAAATACTGAGATGCTGGCTGAAGGAGCAGACCTGGTTATACTGTACCGGACATTCTGGTCAGAGCTCAGCTTTGCTAGAAAATCAATAAAGACCTGTATCAGAGGTTTCTTCTGGGAAGATGACTACAGAGGCTCCTAGATTCCAGATGATGTGTTTTATGGCTTAGCAGAAAATTTGTCTGAAATGAATATCCAGAAACTGCCTGAGACTGAGACTAAGGGTGGTAGGGTAATTAATCTGACAGAAGAAATTTCAAGGCAGTCTAATGTTAAGGTGGTGGCATGGCTACTGTTTGGTCTTTTACCTGGATTTAGGTTGAGAATCAAGAGAAAAGAGCCCAGAAGAATGATTTAAAAACTTTTGAGTTTGACCTGAAAGTAAGCTCCAGTAATGCTGTTTCCTTTAAAGATAGAACAGAGATGTTGATTGTTGAGAGGAAACAAACAAAAAAAATGAAAAAATTGAGATCGATCCATTTAGGTGCAAATGGAGACACCTGGAGGATATACTAATAAGTGAAATCAATAGATCACAGACAATTCCTGGATCTTCTCTTTGGCATGAACACCTGTAGATGCAAATGAGTTCTAGAAAGTAGGACAACTTTTATAGAGTGGAATATTTCTATAGGAAACTTGGTGTGGGAATGTGATGAGGAGAAGGAATAAACATGATACAGAAAGAAAATAAAGGAGCGTGTATAAAGGGGGGAGGAGGGGGGAGTGGGTAGGGATATGGGTAAAAATGAGAATTAACTTGTGGCATATACTTGTACAACTTTCCCAATGTTATATGTGATTTTGAGATGTATATAAATTGTACCAATAAAGAATTCAATTGAAAAAATGAAAAAATTGGCCTGAGGGTATCACAAGAAGCAATGGAGTTCTACTACTCTTTGCCCTCAAAATTTCAAAAATGAAATACTTGGTATTGAGAAGAGAGGCCAAGGGCATCAAGTTCCACAGTGGTAGTGGCTGAGGAAAGCTGTTTTCTCAGGATTTGAGTCATAAGCACTAACCACTGGAGCCAAGAGAAAAGGAAGCCTGGCAGCCCACCTTGGCATCGTCCACCTGGTGCTGGACTTAGGCACATCCAGAATATAAGAGTTGTGGGGTCAGGAAGACTTCCACCCATATTTCTGAAGACCTAGGAGACCCTGCAATGTGCCCTGAGACAACAATGTGTGAAGCTGGGAGTGTGAAGCTAAAGCTCCAAGGGAGACCTCAGAAATTAGGGGAAGCCAGGAACATGGACTGTGTGGGAAGAACTGCAAAGAGGGACTATAGCTTGACTGAGAGAGTATTCACGGGGGCTACAATCACCAGAAGTGCAGTGGGGGTGGAGCCGCCCAAGCGCTTTGAAGTTCATCACTTGCTACCCATGGTTGGGGATGCTGGAAATGAAACTGAGATTTAATGTTTGGCCTGCTGGATTTTAATCAGGCTTTATTCTCTTCCTTTCCTTCCCCCTGTTTGGACTGGAAACGTCTATGAATGTTGGAAGTGTTTAACTTTCTTTTCACTTGCTCAGGGGCTTGCAACTAAGAATTTGCCTTAAATATCAGAGGAGATTTTGGACATGGACTTTTCAGCAATGCTGAAGCTATTAGGACTTTGAGAACTCTTAGAGATGGACTAAATGCCTTTTTCATAAAGAAATATACATAAGTCTTTGGAGTAACAAGGGCGGAATGTTATAATTTGGGTCTAGATGTCCCCCAAAGTCTCATGCAGTCATAGGTGGCTTTTTTATTAAGGGTGAGTTATTACTAAACTGGCATACTGATTGGTTTGGCACTGCCCTATCTCAGTCTGGATAAAATAAAGAGGCAGAAAGGTGCTGTTAAATTTCCCTTGTCCCTGTCGCTATGGTTTGGGGGCCATGAGCTGTTTCTCCTCCGTGACATACCTCTGCCATGTGCCACTCTGGAACCTACTGATTATGGACTGAAACCTCTATAAACCTTTTCTCCTTTAACTTTGAATGCTAGGTATTTTGTTTCAGTATTGAGAGAAAAGTAACTAACAGAAATGCACAGTTCAAAAACACAGTTATTAATGAGTTTTGGGGTTCTTTGAAGACATTTTTGATGGAAAATACTCAGATGTGAATTTTTTAGTCACGTTTTATATTTTGTCAATAGTTGGCACAATGAAAAGTTGGCCAGAAAAATATTTCTGAAGAAAACCTCTATGTTTTCCATCTAAGGCAAGTTGTGTTAGATGTATAAGTAACATACAATGTATGTCTGTTTAGTTATTTTAAAAACTATGGAATTTAAAGCACACTGAGATATTTGTGACACAACTATTTGTCTTAGTTACTTTTTTCTTTTTCCTGGGACAAAATATATAAACAAATCTTTTTTTTCCTACTTTGTGCATATGGAATAAATATAAAATATGACTTTATTAAAATACTTTATGACTCCTCTTCTCTAGCATGATAGCCAGTCTTCATTATAGTATTTTTATTAGGTAATATGCTCTTTTGTGGAAATAGGATAGCTCAAATATTGGAAAATTTATAAATGAACCCTGTTGTTAGACATTGTACAGTTTACTTTCTTATTACATGTAGTCTATATGTGTCCATATGTAACTGAGCATTTTATTTGAGTTTAATCCTGAAAGTGCTATTTCTTGATACTGCTCATGCAAATCTTCAAAGATGTTAACACTTAGTGCCAAACAAGTGTACAAACTGTGTCAATTTTTCCTCCTACTAATATGAATGAAGGGATCTTTTGCTCACACTCTCTCAAGTACAGATTATCAATTTAAATATTAAATGTGTTTGCTGCCACGGTGCCAGAAAAATGTCTGATGCCCCATGGTGTTGCTGCTTGAAAAATCAGTCTGTTTGGGCAACACTCCCTCCTCTCCTGTGAGGCAGGGTTTAATATCCTGTAGGAACTGACAACACTTCCGAAGGACTTTCCCTGGAAATCTTCATTTCTGAATTTGCCTGTGGACATGGGTCTCCAGGATGCCTCTACTCGCCAGTTAATGTGTGTTGAATGCTTTTGATGTGCTTTAAATTTATATATCTTAAATGTTTAGAATCACTCTGTAACATAACTACTCCTAGCCCTAATTTGCAAATGAAAAAATTCAGGCAGAATGAAAGTAAATTTGACTTATTGCAACTATAAAGTGATGAAACTGAAATTCAAAGTAAGTTTGTCTAGTAATTGCAATGCTTATATACTTCAGGAGGGAAGGTAAAACTATGCAGGTATGGAAAAATGACATAATTTTTCCCTAAAAAATATGAAATTTCCCAGAAATCCCATCTTTAGGTATATGTACACAAGAACTGGGATCTTGAAGAGATATAGTCACTTCTGAGTTCATTACATTATACACAACAACAGAAATAAAAACAGCATAAAGGACATCTACAGATAAAATAAGTGTGGTATCCATATAATGAAACATTTATCTTAAAAATAAATATTTCAGGCCAGGGATTTGGTTCAGTGGCACTGTTGCCTGGCAGGCAAACACAAGCTTCTGATTTCAATCACCACTACTGCAATCACACAATAAATAAACAAAAACAAATATTTTCATTTGTAAAAACATGGACAAATCTAAAAGGCATTACACTAAATGAAATAAACTAAAGTAGGGCAGACATAGCATGCTATAATTTGCATAAAGTCTATAAAATATCAAACATAAAATTAGAAAATAGAATGGTGGTTTAGCCTGGGCCAAGGGGTATGGTGAGTGGCTCTCCAATGAGTGTAAGGTTTTGTGTATGAAACTAGATATGTGCTGTTCACATTGAGCCTGTAATTAATACTATATTGTGTCCTTAAAATTACTAAAAGAATAATTTCATGTTCATCATTCTTACCACAATGATAATTTTTTAAAACCCTGTGTTCTAGAATTTCCTTTCTTCACAACTGAATATCATACCTTCCCAAAAAAGTAGTGGTAAATGGAAATTTATGTTTTTATGATATTTTAATTTATTTAAATAGTATATATATGGATCCATTTAATTAATTAAAGACAAATGCCATGCCCTTTCCATGCGCATAAAAAATGTCTCAGAGCCAGAGATTTAGCTCAGTGGTTCTGGCGCCTGCCTTGCAAGTGAAAGGTCCTGAGTTTGATCCTAGGTAACCACATACAATGCTGAGCGTGGTGACTCACTCCCACCAGCAATCAATACCACATACCATAGCGCTGGGTGTGGTGGCTCATGCCTGTAATCCCAGCACTTGGGAGGCAGAGACAAGAGGATTGCTGAGTTCGAGGCTTGCCTGGGCTACATAGTGAGCTCAGGGCCAGCTTGAACTACAAAGCGAGACCCTGTCTCAAAACAAAAAACAAACAAACAAACAAACAAAAAATGCCTCAAATAGAGAAAGTGCTCAATTGACCTGTGACTTGGACTGTTCAGGAAGACTGAGTGAGATGAACCAGAATTTAGCTCTGATGATTGAGTATGCTTTCTGGCAGATGTGATTGGTGTGGAGAAACTCACACAGACCTTTGGAGCAGAGGGCACCTGAGCAAAAGCATGAACTGTGAAACAGAGGATGGGCTCAACCATACTCAGTGCAATGCAGCTGGACTTTGACTTTATGTGAGCTGTGCTCAAGCTCTTCACCCCATTTCCAACACAGATTTTAAAGGCAGAGGCAGAGGTTTCTCCTGGTTTAATATTTTATGAAAGGGTCCCATGGAGGCATAAGCTACCAGAGAGAAGCGTCTGTTAAAATAATGGATTTTCTTTCAAGTACAGGGATTGCCTAAAAAGAAAAATGAGAAATTAAAGTGTGTTTCTGCTTTGGTTTGAAAACAACTATTATTTAATAGGTGTTTTTGTGGCTCCTGACTTTAAACATTTCTTCTAACTACATTGACATATTAACTCAGTCAAAATAATGACTTTTTATAAATGATCATAAAATCATATAAATGCATCAGTAAAATAATCCACTTCTGTAGTTAAATATAGTTTACATTTTAAAATATTATATAGCCAGAGATGTAGCTCAATTATGCTGTACCTACCTTGCAATCATAAGGTCCTCAGTTCAATTACCAGTATAAAAAAAGTTTTAAAATATTAATATATTTTTTTTCCTGTGGCAAAGATTATTTTTATGCCTGAGGTTCAGGCTAAAATGATTTGTGCTAATCTACTGATGTAAAACTCACAATAAATTGCTACTTTATTCAAGCTTGTGAGTTCTGAAATGTGAATGATAGAGAACACTTAACTTCATATGCAGTCCTATTTCAGGTAGACTAAAATTCAGCAAGATTAAGTAACTGTTTTCTGTAACTCCAGCTGGATTTTGAAAGCATTATTGCTGTAATTGACACTCTCACAATAAAAACCCCAAAGACTTTAAAAGCATTCTCCTAAGCTGAAAACCTCAGTTATTATCTGTTACCTTGTTAGCAATCAGTAGTAATAAAGATAGTAGAAAATGCCTTAGAGGGGCTTCACTATCTTTTTTGACATCTGCAGAACAATTGGAAGTGGGGATTATAAAAGGAGTCCATTAACTTGTCTGAAGAGCAGTACTCATCCAATTAAATTACAACTAAAATATTGCTAATTCATTATCAGTTGATTGTTGAAAAATAATTTATGAAGAAAATAGGGAATAGAAAACATTTTAGAACCAAATAGTTTCTGAATCTCACATAGTGCCCTAATGAAGTATATTCTCTCTTTATATAATCATTCTTATTTTCCTTTAGGTTTTTTTTTTCTGCTAGAATACAGCCAAATTGGCCAACATAATCCATAGGAAAACACTAGGATGCTTCAGATACTGCACACACTTAGGAGAAAGCAAGATCATTACACCAATTATGAGAAGTCCTTAATTATCACCAGCTTTCATATAAGGCAACCTCTCTAAATATTTTATTTAATTTCTCAAATTGGCCTTCCCCTTATAGTAGAGAAAGAACTTGGCATAAGCACTTTTAAATCATTTTTAAGGTCTTAAAAAATTGAGGAATTTTTAAAAAAATTACTAATATACAAATATTTTAATGGAGTAGTACTATGCAGAAAAAAAGAATTGTCAGTAGCATCACAAAATATATTCAAGTAAACCAAAGACATATTCTGCTACCACATAATTTTCAGAGCTGACTCACAGCCAGAAGTTCAAGTCACACCATGCCAAGGTGCAGATGTCTCAGTAGACAGTTAAACAATGCAGTAGAGAAGCCAGGAGGATCACAGCTCAGCAGTAAGACAGAATGCATATTAGAGAAAAAATCTGTTTCAGTTCTGCATTAATCATTTGACAAAGAACTAGGGAGATGAGGGAAAGGAAGTGAAAACAATCAAGACATGTCATACACCTGTACCAACCCCACACAAGGAATGTGAACATTATGTACTGCAAACATGTGCTAGTACATTTAATTGAGTTTATTGGTATATTTCACATATACATTCTGATCATATCAACATTAAAAATTTGTACCAGTACATGACACATATTGATTCTCATTTTTTCCCTTTCCCCTTTCCCTTTCCCTTGCCCACCCAAAACCCCTATATACACAAAATTTGTTTCCATTTTTAACCATCTAATTTTTTCTTTCCCTTCTTTATTTGCCCCTACCCTCTTTTACTTTTTCCTTTGAACATTTTCTTCCTATTTCACAATATCTATCATACATTGTGGACCTGGTTTACACATTTAGTTTTTCATGCTAGAGAAACAATATGGCATTTATATATCTATGTTCTATCTATTTCTCTTATAGGTATGTCCTCAAGTTACATCCATTTGAGTATAAATGAATCAAATATATCACTTTTTAAACTGATTTTTTTTAAAGACAAGGTCTTGCTCTGTAGTTCAGGCTGGCCCTGAGCTATGTAGTCTAGGCAAGCCTTGAACTCAGCAATCTTCCTGCCTCTGCCTCCTGAGTGCTAGGATTACAGTCATGAGCCACCATGCCAGCATTGTGGTATGTGGTACTGATTGCTGGTGACTGAGAGTCACCACACCCAGTATTGTTGTATGTGGTTACCAGGGATTAAACCAGAGACCTTGCAATTCCTAGGCAGGCTCTGGAACTGCTGAGCTGAATCTCTGACCCAAATTGGATTCTTTATTGGTACATTTTATATACACATCATGATCACACTCAATATTGAGAATTTGTACCAGTATATGACATGACTTAGTTCTCATTTTTTCCCATTCCCTTACCCACCTTACATCCCCCCCAGCCCCTACCTCTGTATGCTTTGTTTCCTTTTCTAACAGGATCTTTTTTCTTCCCCCTCATTACTTACTCCTACACTTTTCCCTTTGAAAATTTTCTATTTCACAATATCTATTATACATTTTAGAGCTCATTTACATCTTCAGATTCTCATACCAGAGAAAATATATGGTATTTACACATCTGTGACCTATTTATTTCACTTATGAGTATGTCCTCAAGGAATGTCCATTTGAGGATAAATGACTGAAATTTACCATTCTTTATGACAGAGTAATACTCCATTTTATAGAAAGCTACATCTTTTTTTCCAGCCTCCAGTTGATGGGCATTTGGATTGTTTCCAAGATTTAGCTTTCACAAATGGAGCTGCTATAAACGTGGGTGCACAAATGTTGCTATGATATGATTTTTAAAAAAAAGTATCCTTCTTAATGGCCAAATAATACTCCATTAAAAAAAACCCATATCTTCTTTAATCCATTTCCAGTTGATGGGCATTTGGGCTGTTTCCAAGATTTAGCCATTACAAATTGAGCTAATATAAACATGGATGCACATATGTTACTGTGACATTACTTTTTTTAATTCTTTTGTATATATACCAAATAAGGGAAATAGCAGGATCAATTGGAAACTTGAGTCCTAACATTTTTTTTTTTTTTGTGGTACCGGGGATTGAACTCGGGTCCTTGTGCTAGTCCCCAGCCTTTGAGTCCTAACTTTTTTTTTTTTTTTGAGATGGTCTTGCTTTGTAGTTCAGGCTGGCTCTGAGCTCACTATGTAGCCCAGGCAAGCCTCGAACTCAGCAATCCTCCTGCCTCTGCCTCCCGAGTGCTGGGATTCCAGGCGTGAGCCACCATGCCCGGCACTGTGGTATGTGGCCCAGCATTGTATGTGGTTTCTGGGGATTGAACTCAGGACCTTGAGCTTGCGAGGCAGGCGCCAGAACCACTGAGCTAACCCTCCGGCCCGAGTCCTAATTTTTTAAGGAATCTCCACACTGATCTCCACAGTAGTTGCACCAGTCTGTATTCCCACAAACAGTGGAGAAGGATTGCTTTCTCCCCACATCCCCACCAGCATTTGTTGTTCCTTGATTTCATGATAGCAGCCATTCTTTGTGAAGTGAGATGAAATCTCAGAGTTGTTTTCATTTGTATCTTTCAAATGACCAGCGATGGTATTTCTTCATGATTCTTCTCTGTCTTTACTTTTTCATCTGAAAGTGTCTGTTCATTTCAGATGCCAATTTTTGAACTGAGTCTTTAAATATGGGAGGGCTGATAGTTTCAAGTTGGGGTTGTGATAGCCTGCCACATCCTTTGACTATTTACAAGAACCAAAGCATCACTTAGTAATTACCATTTTAGGGTGTATTTTGTTCATCAAAGAAAAACTCTCACTTATTCTGCTCACAAAACAATGGACATTAAATTAAAAGATAATTTTTTTAAAAAAAGACAATAATCATTTTGACTTTCTAACCTAGGCAAAACATAGCCAATTTAAGTGCACTTTTATTCATATTTTACCAATCATTTTAAATTAGATAATTTTAAGTCATGTGGACAGCATTTGAAGTAATTATGTGTCCACTTATCTACTGGTCAAATTAAATAGAAATTTTGGAGGATAGTATATGTTCAGAAGTTAACACACAGAAAAATACACATTAACTTACATCATATGACCTTTGTTTCTAAATTTCTAGTTACTTATTTTCATTTTTTTTGTAAACATGGAGCCTAGCAGTTTGTATACTCTCATGCTTTGAGTATGGCACCCCTTGAATATTGGTATACTCAGGTTTTTTATGAAAGTCCTGACAGAGCCAGAAATCTGTAAAGGCACCATTAAAAAAATTCAAAAGAAATGGACATAAACTCAAAGAATGCTTTCATGGAGCAGCTGCAGATACTTTAGTTAATTATTAAAAACAGATTAGCAGGCAAATAGACAATAAAAACATGTTATGCAAAACAATTACACTAAATTAGATTGCATCTGTACACATATTGGCCATGTTAAATTATAATCATTTTTATTTTACTTGTATTTTAGTCAGAACACTTCCTAGGCAATTTTTACCTTTTTTTCTTATGTAAATCATAACAGTATTTTCTCTAATACTACAGGCTACTTTGAGAACTTCTACATTTTTCTGTTAAAACAAGAATTAAATCAGTGAGAGTCAGAAGGAAAGAAAAGTTACAGATTGTTACATGGAAATTTTGTTCATTCTTCCCTCCTTGTTATAACACCAAATGTGAAGCCCTGTTAGTTTTTAATTTACATTTGGAGAAATGTAAACTTGAAATGTTGTCTCAGTGCTATGAAATATAATGTGGTGATGACATTTGTGGGATTAACATTGAATTACCCATAGCTGTGTAGCTATGCATAGATGCATAGCTGTGCATCTATTAAGCTCTCCCTATATACTTTGAAGAATATCCTTCCAGATTTTCTTTTCAGAATCAGACATCTTGTGTACCTTTTAATGGTATTCTTACTTTCCTGAGGTCTGGTGATGCTAATCAGCCCCGATTTTCCCACAGGTGAGGTTATCGTCCATCTCCAATGTTCTGTCATGACTAGCCCAGGGATCCTTGTCCATCCTGCAGAAATCTGTTTGTCCTGGTATCAGGCAACATTAGCCTGACCTGTTGCTATTACTATCACAGCCAGTAAACAAATGTCTTGGCATACAGCTACTTCTAGGTACCGAGTTTCTGAGAGTACACAAACACTTGTTTGCATCTTTCACACTTAATATGATAAGTCACGTACAAAGGTTGGCTTTTGCTCCAAAAGTGATTCCAAGGTTTTTATGTCCAGGGATCTTAATAGAGTAAAGAACTCATGGAAATTTTCACTTTAAAGTCTGAAAACCCCATTTAGTAGCTACAAAGTACATATTTAAGACTGGAAGATAAAATTGAAACTAAACAAACAGAAGTAAATAAGGAAAGGGAAGGGAGCAAATTGTGGAGCTGGGGCAGATACTCTAGTAACCAGGAAGGTCACAGGGATGTGTTGTGAACCTTCTCTGGGGGAGGAGGGTGTCTGCAGACAAAGCCCCGAGGGGACACATTTTTATGCCAAGCCCTACCGGAAGAAAAAGTTTGTCCCCCACCACCTTCCTCAACACATCATGCTATTCAGGTAGCTGTAGAGACCAGCTGGATACAGGCTTTTCTGGACCAAGAATCTTGGAAAGGCCTATTTTCCTCTCCTATCAGATCAACCCTTAGGGTAGGTATTCTCTACCCAGAATAATCCTCTGAAGCTGTTGTTCTCCAGCCAATTAACATCACCCTTTGGCTGGAGATAACAAAGGCTTGGCCCTAAAACTTCTTTACCATTTGGAGCTGTCTTGTCAACAAAGAAGCAAGCAAGCAAAAAAAAAAAATCCAAGGTGGCCACCGAAGTGGAGATGCAAAAGCTTAAACCATCCCATCCATGGTGCAGGTTGTAGGTTTCCCTGACCTTCATCAAAGAGAAAGCATTTTCAGTACATGTCAGCAAGAGGCAGAAAGAGATCTATTTGGTGGAATTTAAATCAAAGAAAATAGTGTGACTCCTCAAGAGAGAAGCAGCTAAAGCAATCTTCAGTCCCTCTGTTTTAATTGATCTGTCTATATGTTCTATCCTTTATTTTATTTGATATATTGAAATCTCCTGCTAGCCTTGTAAAGCTGTTTATCCCTTCATTTGTTTCAATATTATCTCCATATGTTTTGGAGATGTGATGCTTAATGTGTATACAACTGCTGGATCTTCCTGATGAATTGACCTCTTTACACTATCTAACATCTCTCTTTGTAATGATATTTTACTTAGGTTCTACTTTGTCTGCCATTAGCATAGACACTATCGCTCTATTTTGGTTACTACTGGCAAGAACTATTTTTTTTACTTCCTTTAAATTTTGTCCTATGAGACAAAATTTAGAATCAAGTGAATTTCTCATAGTTATATGAGTACACATAGTTAGATTCTGTTTTCTTTTTACTTTTCAACTGGTTCATCTTTTGGCAGGAGAGTAGAAATCATTTACATTTAAAGAGTTTAAGAAAGGGGATTTTCAATATTTGTTTTTATATTTTTCTGCTAATATTCTCCTTTATTACCATCCTTCATGCTTCTTTGATTCTTTTTTTTAAGATTTAGCCCTTTTCTCATCGCTAGTGTAAATTTTCTGTAACCTTCAAATATTGAACTAGAGTTAGATAACTGGAATAAAATTCCATCTTTGGCATGGAATTACTTTAAACATGTTGAATTTAATTTGCTTACATTTTATCAAGGAATTTTGGTATCCAGTTGACAGTCATGATAAGGTAACACTGGATAAAATGAGGTAGGAAGTGTTTACTTACATTGTCCAAATAAGATGGTAAGGAATTTGTTTCATTTCTTCCTTAAATAGTCGGAAGAAGCCAACCGCAAGATATTTGGGCATAGTGTTTTCTTTCTTTACAAGAATGTAAGTGGGATTACTCAGTGGTGCAGGCTTGGCTGGTGACCATGAAGCCTTGAGTTTGATTCTAGGTGCAAAAAATAAAAAAAAGTAAACCATTGATTCAATTAGAATAAATTTATTCAGAAGAAATACCCTTCCCCGTGTAAGAGCACTCTGGGGTCTTCACAGAATTTGTCTATAGCATTTAGGTCATCAAATTGTGCAGTTGTTTATAGGATCCCTTCACTAACCTTTTTATTTCAGTGAGAATATACACTGTC
>PVIC010000011.1:44308-57346 GCA_004025085.1 Thryonomys swinderianus
GCTGGCCCTGAGCTCACTATGGTGCCCAGGCAAGCCGCCGCGAACTCAGCAATCCTCCCGTCTCTGCCTCCCGAGTGCTGGGATTACAGGCGTGAGCCACCACGCCCAGCATTATATGTGGTAACCGGGGATCGAACTCAGGTCCTTACGCTTGCGAGGCAGGCGCCGGAACCACTGAGCTAACCCTCCGGCCCACTGTCATATTTTTTTGATGTTTTCTATGGATGTCTTTTTTTATTGATTAAACTACCTAGATATTTGTTTTTTCCATGTTTTTTAAATGTAATTGAGTTTTAGATTTGTTTGGTTTTCTCTATTCTGTTTCCATTTTTATTGACCTCTTTAATTTTTATCATTTACTTCTGAGTGCTTTAACTATAGATTCCTTTTCTTTTCCAGTTTCTTAAAATTAAAGGAAAATTATTGATGAAATCTTTTCTGCTACATTTAATGCTATGCATTTCCAAAAAAAATACTGGATTCATAGTATCACATCAATTTTGACAAATTATTTTTTTCATATTTTCCTCAAAATATGTTGAAAATTTCTCTTGAGACTTCTTTGTTATTTAGGTATATTGTTTCATCTTCAAATATTCGAGGATACTTTATTAATAATTTCTGGTTCAATTTCATTGATCTGAAATCACACTTTGTATTATTTCTGTGCTTCTAAGTGTGTCAAGAATTATGTCACTCTTGCTAAATGATCCATGTGAGACTGAGAAAAACTTTTACTCTGCTAATGTTCGAGGCAGTAATGTATACCTTCATTTAGATCCAGCTGACTGATGGTGCTGCTCAGATCATTTATAACCTTAATCATTTTTGTCTGCTTGATTTGCCAATACTGAAAGTGCAGTATTGAAATATCAAAATGGAATAGTGGAATTAATTGTTTATTTCTCTTTGCACTTCTACAAGGTTAGGTTTTACCTCACATAACATGGCATTCTATCATTTGGTGCAAAGACACGGGATTATCAAGGCTGCTTGGTAAGTTGACAATATTATCATTATGTAATGTTATTCTCTAGCTTTGAAAATATTCTATGTTCTAAAATCTCATTAACTGACACTAATAAAATTGCTCTAATTTCTTTATTATCACAATATCTTTATCTCTTTAATTTGCAATTATTCAAGTCCTTGTATTTAAAGTTGGTGTCTTATAAGAAACACAAAGAAAGCTCCCATTTTATATTATATTAACTATCTCTCTTGAAAGTAACATATTTAGATCATTAATATTAATGAATTTTTCCAATACTTTGTTTAATGTTTATCTTATTTTTTTTTGGCTTCTATTTACTGTACTGGGGCCTGATTTTCCCTATTTTTTCTACTTTCTATGCTCTTAGCTGAGATTGTACATGATAGATTTTTATATTTTCTAAGTGTATTAATTTTAGTTCTTCTGGATATTTAGTGGTTTAGATTGCATTTGTAGTATGCAATTGCACTAATCCAAATCTGCCACAAATAAGGTTAGAGCACTTTATATACAACACACAGAAAAACTTAGCAATGTTATTTGTTATGAAATTACTTTTCACTTAATAATTATAATCACTCAATATTGAGTTATTTTTATTTTGTTTATTTTTATTAGTTCATGTTTGCAACACGGTGTTTACATTCATTGTGTGAATTTGGCTCAGCACATAAGGTGTCTTAATTCTTTTTTCATATCTTTTTGCTTCCTTCTTTCCATGCTGTTACTTGATCCCTTTTTCCTTACTCCCTGTTGTAAATGAACATATTTCAAATTAATAGAAAATTAGAGAATGGAAGATTTATATTATGTTTGGTTATTCTTTCTTTGAGATTTATCATTTTCTACATATTCAGTAAGATTTTCTCACCTTTCATCCTGAAGCATTTTTATTAACCATTTCTTCAGAACGGGACTATTATAAGAAACTTTTTTTGTTTTTGTTTTCTCTATTTCTCCTTTCATGTGAAATTATACTTTTCATTGACACAAAATTCTAGGCAGTGTTTTTCTTCTTTGGGCACTTAAAATATTTTAGAATACGCTATTTTTAACTGTATGGATTTTAATAAAAATCTGCTATAACATTTTCTTTATTGACTCATTTCTTACTTATTAAGGTACATAGATCTTTGGTGTGATGCTATCCTTTTACCCTGGCTAAGAGGCTGTGCATGTTAGTGTTTCTGTAACTGTTGTCGTCAAATGTTTCATTTCAACTCAAGGTGCTTATTTTTTTCTTTTTTTGCTTTTTGAGACAGGGTCTCGCGTTGTAGCTCAGGCTGGCCCTGAGCTCACTATGGTGCCCAGGCAAGCCGCTGCGAACTCAGCAATCCTCCTGTCTCTGCCTCCCGAGTGCTGGGATTATAGGCGTGAGCCACCACGTCTGGCGCTGTGGTATGCGGTGTTGATTGTTGGCGGGCGTGTCTCCACGCCCAGAATTATATGTGGTTACCGGGGATCGAACTCAGGTCTTTGCGCTTGCGAGGCAGGCGCCGGAACCACTGAGCTAACCCTCCGGCCTAAGGTGCTTATTTTTGGCTCTTCTTTTCTTCTAAACCTTCCTAAGCATGTTCTTGATAGATTTTTCATCTTGCAGCTATTTCAGCTGTAATCTGCTGTTAACACATGGAGCCCTGTCCATGTGCTGGAAGAGAGACAATATACGCTCTTAGGAATGAGCACCAGTCTCTTAGGAGGGCAGTGATACTGAGACATGACCTTAACAAATAAATCATAGGTCTTTCTTCTCTGGATTAGATAAGAATAGAATGGATAGGACTTGGAGAAATGCTCTTCCCACAGATGGAGTAATCTTCAGCATGAGTTGGCCTTTGTTATTGAGAAAGTACTGCTCACATTTCACAATGGCTACTTTTCCTTTCCTCTCTCCCACTGTAAGCACCTACTTCACGATGCTTCCCAAAACCAATTTAAGGGTTCTCTCTGTTAACAGATGCCCATTGTGAGATAGACAGTATCTGTTGTTAGTGTTGTTGGTTGAAATACACAAGATCTCCTACCATTATAATGCAAAAGAATTGATGAGGTTTGGAGAGGTGAGAGAGGACTTGCATAGATGTGATATAGCAATCAATCTGTTGTATATCACAGAAGGAGTCATAGCCTTGAGGAACATATGAAAGCAGTTAATTGAGAAACTTTGAAATGGTTTAAAGCTCAAAAAAGGAAGCATCCTTTACTGTGGATATGGTCTAATCTTACCTCAGAGAATACAAAATTTTATTTGACATCCAACTGTCCTAATTCGTATTCTCTTCCCACAAATACTGCTCACTTTAGTGTGATATAGTAGAAATCTGATGATAAGTAAGTGGTTTAGTATAGATGAGTATTAAAGTAGTAACTATCCAGTTCCAATTTCTCTTTTAATGTTAACTCTGTAGTTCATAAGGAAACCAAAATTTGGTGCATTCAGAAATAAAATTAAAAGTCTAAAATGAAATACAAGCACTCCTGCATGCTGGCAAACACTCTTCCCTGAAAATTCTCTACACAGCCCTCAATCTGGGGGGAAAACATATAACACACAGATTGCATCGCCCTCCTCTTTATCCTTCTGTCAGACTCAGCAGTCATCACATTCCTCAGTCTAAATAAAACACATGAACACTAGTTCTTACCTATGTCACTTCAAATATTGAATGTTTTGAACATTGCAAGGCAGATGTTATCAAAAGCATTTTCTCTCCAGTGTACCCTCAAAATTTTGCATAAAACAGCCATTTTCACTGCAAATGAAGTGCAGTCAAAGAAATCATATGTGTATGAGAATATACTTCAATTGAGGTAGGGATTTTTCTTCACTATAGCATAATATAGTTCACTATGCTAAAAAAGCTTTAAAAC
The DNA here is from genome assembly GCA_004025085.1 of Thryonomys swinderianus. Lineage (NCBI taxonomy): Eukaryota > Metazoa > Chordata > Mammalia > Rodentia > Thryonomyidae > Thryonomys > Thryonomys swinderianus. The sequence continues at coordinate 48,174 of PVIC010000011.1, forward strand.
ACTATCATAATGCTTTTCTACTCAGACTATATGGATGGAAGTCTGTATGTGTGCATCTGTGTGTATGAAGTGTGATCACTTCATATGGTGAATGTTTAATTTTAAAAATTCATTATAATAACATACACTTTCTTAGAAATCTCTCTCAAACTACTCCCCCTAACTTCAAAACACTTCTCCATTGTTCTTGCCACTCTCTGCAGCAGTTCTGGAAATCCTGCTTTGTGAGTGTCTTTAGCTGTGCTGCCATCATGGCTACCCTGATATCCTGACTCTATTCAAAATCTTTACTTTTCATCTCATTTTGACCTTGGAGAAGAGTCCGAAGTTGCACAGGGTCAGAACCTGTGAATAAGGTGGATGAAAAAAATCCTGTTTTTTTTTTTGTTGTTGTTTTTTGTTTTTTTTTTGACACAGGGTCTCACTTTGTAGTTCAGGCTGGCCCTGAGCTCACTACATAGCCCAGGCAAGCCTCGAACTCAGCAATCCACCTGTCTCTGCCTCCCTAGTGCTAGGATTACAGACGTGAGCCGCCACGCCTGGCACTGTGGAATGTGGTGCTGATTGCTGATTGATTGCTGGTGGGCGTGAGTCACCACACTCAGCATTGTTGTATGTGGTTATTGGGATCGAACTCAGGACCTTGCGCTTGCGAGGCAGGCGCCAGAACCTCTGAGCTAAATCTCCAGCCCTGTTGTTTGTGTTTTAAGACAAGATCTTACTTTGTAGTTCAGGATGGCTCTAGGCTCACTATGTAGACCATGCAAGCCTCAAACTCACAGCAATCCTTTTGCCTCTGTCTCACGAGTGCTGGGATTATAAGCATGAGCCACCATGCCTAGCATTGTGGTGTGTGGTACTGATTGTTGGTGGGCGTGAGTCACCATGCCTGACACTGTGGTATGTGGTTATCAAGGATCGAACTCAGGACCTTGCACTTGCTAGGCAGGTGCTGGAACCACTGAGCTAAATCTCAGGCTCATTTAATAATTATTTTTAGGGCCGGAGGGTTAGCTCAGTGGTTCTGGCGCCTGCCTCGCAAGTGTAAGGACCTGAGTTTGATCCCCGGTTACCACATATAATGCTGGGCGTGGTGGCTCACGCCTGTAATCCCAGCACTCGGGAGGCAGAGACGGGAGGATTGCTGAGTTCGCGGCGGCTTGCCTGGGCACCATAGTGAGGTCAGGGCCAGCCTGAACTACAAAGCAAGACCCTGTCTCCAAAAAAAAAAAAAAAAAAATTATTTTAAAAACTTTAAAATTATGTTCTATGGACAGCACAGATTAATGAAAATTTCAGCAGAAAACTGAAAGCTAGACAAAACAAAATAAAGAAAAAATAAATCATAAATTTTAAGAAGATATATCTGAAAAGATTATTAAATGTAGTTAATAGCATACTGGAAATATCTGAAAAACTAAACAAAATCAATATTCTCAGAGAATATTATGCAAGATATTATAAAACAAAACAAGAATTACTGCACCATGACAGAACATTCAGTGTGTTCCCTAATTCACACTGCAACATGCAGTAGGAGTGATGCTTACTGGTTTGAACATTTGAGTGTGAACTACACTCCATCACTGGCTCTCTACTAAGATTTTAAAATTCAAGGGAAGTATGTAGACATCCACATTTAAAAATGAGAATAAAGAAGAAAACTTCCACAGAGAAAGGACTGTAGAAATTGCAAAATAGGGAGGACTGAAGGCACATTCATTGAGAGAATCTAGAGAATAGTACAGGCAAATCTTTAAGAATAAACTTAGAAACCAAAAAAAGCCACAAAATTAATCATACTTGAGGAATCAGAATCCATCATCTGAATGTCATGGTTTCACTAACAACAATGATGAAAACTGAGACATGGTAAGAATTAGGAGACCACGGGCCAGAGACAAGGGAGAAAAGCGATAAGCAGAGACAGAGAACTAAGATGTAGACCTAAGTAGACAACACCTCCAAAGCATCTACTATAAACACATTAAAGGAACACATTATCATTGAGTGTATTTTAAATATTAAAGGGAGCTATACAACAGTGACTTCTCAGTTCTATTCTGTTAATTGGATTATGGTGTAGTAAGTCAGAGATCTCAGAACGTGAGTGAAAGGTTTACCTGAATTTTTGTAGGACTTCACAACTTGTATAGAAGTCTAAAATTATTTCAAATAAAATTTGAAAATGTAAACAAGAAATTTTCTGGCCCTAACACAAACATCTCAATAAATTAAATGGAAAATATTAATTTTCAAAGTAGACTCTATAAGACATTTACTTTATGCATACTATATACGCATTTAGTTGTACATTTATATGTCTATATTTGATATTTATTTAAATTAGTATACATATATAAAAGCCTATAATATTATATACCAAATCAATAAGTTTTCATTTGGGAGAAAGATAATCAAAATGTCTTGTGAGTACTGTCAGATTTTTCATATTTGAATTTCTATAAATATGATAGGTTCATTCTGCATTGAATGAGTACTGAATATTTCAAAATAATGTATTTTAAAAGAAGTAAAAATCAAGTTTAGGAACTAAACTTACTTATTCAAACTCCATTAAGTAAATGCCTGGTATGCCGAGACCATAGCCCCAGCCAGCCAGCATGCTGAATTCCAATTTATATCCATGTTTGACTGGAAACATTAACAAACAAGGAAGACATGAAATATTTAAAGCCCATAGAATGCTTAGGATTGTCAGGATGATGGACGTCACACACACAGTCCTATACTGTAGCTTTTAGATCAGATTTGCTCATTTATGAGAGCTTTGGCTACAATGCTGCTTTCTTAGATGTCACTAACTTCTGTCATTAAACTAACAGTAAGTTCTGATGCATGCCAAGAGTTCCTTTTATTTTCTGGTAGGTAATATGTAAATGATTTCCAGTGACATATTATATTCTCCTCATTGTAGTTTGTTTTTCTTGTTTTTGTGTTTGTTTTTGAGACAGGGTCTTGCTTTGTAGTTCAGACTGGCTCCAAGCTCACTATGTAGCCCAGGGAAGCCTTGAATCAGCAATCCTCCTGTCTCTGCTTCCTGAGTGCTGGGATTACAGGCATGAGGCACCACACCTGGCTCATTGTAATTTTTGTTTGTTTGTTTGTTTGTTTTTTTGCTTTTTGGAGACAGGGTCTCGCCTTGTAGTTCAGGCTGGCCCTGAGCTCACTATGGTGCCCAGGCAAGCCACCGCGAACTCAGCAATCCTCCTGTCTCTGCCTCCGGAGTGCTGGGATTACAGGTTTGAGCCACCACGTCCGGCATTGTGGTATGCGGTGTTGATTGTTGGTGGGCGTGTCTCCACGCCCAGCATTATATGTGGTTACCGGGGATCGAACTCAGGTCCTTGCACTTGCGAGGCAGGCGCCAGAACCACTGAGTCAACCCTCCGGCCCTCATTGTAATTTTTTTGTTGTTATTGTTGTTTTGTTTTTTTGAGACAGGGTCTCGCTTTGTAGTTCGGGCTGGCTCTGAGCTCACTATGTAGCCTAGGCAAGCTTCGAACTCAGCAATCCTCCTGTCTCTGCCTCCCGAGTGCTGGGATTATAGGCGTGAGCCACCATGCCTGGCACTGTGGTATGTGGTATTGATTGCTGGTGGGCATGAGTCTCCACGCCCAGCATTATATGTGGTTACCAGGAATCGAACTCAGGACCTTGAGCTTGCGAGGCAGGCACCGGAACCACTGATCTAATTCTCTGGCCCTGGCTCATTGTAATTTTTAAGAATTAAAACATCTAGCAAATAATTTACAGTTTAAAGAGAAATGTACCTTCTTATTAACTCCCATCAGTCCAGATATATGTATATTAATATAGTATTTCACATGACAATTTTTTCTTCATTTGTATAGCTGAATTTGTCTTTCCTTCATTTATAATTATATCTCAGTACTCTTCTCAATACATTTTAATTCATGAAGAATATCATAATCTTCCAAATAGAAACTAAAGTTATGAAATTATATTATAATGTAGTAATCTATAGTCTATAATTTTCATTTAATCTTTAACCACATGTCTGTGCATACTTCTCTGTGTGTGTGTTTGTGTGTGTGCATGTGTATAGTGCTGGGAAGGAACTCAGGGCCTAGTGCATGCTAAATCTCGATCTATTCCCACAGCCCCTGAAAAGTCAATTTCTTAATGAATCAAATTAACTATTACAGGCATTAATATATTTTTCTGTGTTAGCTTTCACCCATGTGACAAATAGCTGAAATAACTCAAAAAGAAAAACGTTAATTTGGCTCATAGTTCTGGATATTCACTTCACAGTTACTTGGGTCTGCTAAATCATGGGCCTGTGGCAAAACAACGCTCAAGGAGGGCTGATGAAGTAGTGGCCAGTAAGCAAAGAGAGAGACTCAAAGCTATGAGGGTCCCTGTATCCCCTTCAAACTGCTGTCTGCATGTATAGGACTCGATCCCTCCGGGTGCCGGTTTGAAAGGTTCTGTCATCTCCCACTGGTACACTGGGCTGGGGATCAACCCTTCAGTGCATGGCCATTGAGGGGCAGTCAATATCGAATTAGGACAACTACTAGCCTCAAATTAAAGAATAATTCGTTTGCATTATTGGAATTAATTTGAGCTAATGATGTCGGGTTTTGAAAATGCTAAGTAGCTTTTACCAACAACAATAAATTAAATCTTATCAGGGAAGTAAAAAAATTGGTATGTTCAAAACAACTTCTTAGATCAGTAAGTTACCAGAAAATGTTATTTTAAATCAGGGATAAATGTGAACTGAATTACAAGGTTTCATATTCAGTTCATCTAATGAGATACTTTTGAAATGAACATAAATTAAAAGTACTTCTTGTTTTTGTGAACTGCTTGTGAGATGGAAAGACTTGGTACTTAGATTCAACCAAAAGTATTCAACACAGTGCTCTGGTTTGGGTACAGTTCTACTGTAGTTCATCAAGGTCATGTAAGTGGAGGCTTGGTTCTTAGTAGCACTATTAGAAAGTGGTGGAATTTGTAAGAGGTGGGGGCAATGGGAAGAAATGGGCCACTGAGGGCTCACTCTTGGAAGTTGATGTTCAGGAAATCTGAGGCCTTCTGAGGAGGCTGTTACAGAAGGAGTGTACATGGCCCACCCCACTCTGTTGCACTGGAGTTATGATTTCAGGCTTGCCTCAATATATACTCTACTGTTATCCACTATGAGTGCTATATCCAGGGATGACCCATTGAAACAGAAATGTAAGCTAAATGGACTTTTTCCCCTCTATTTGCCTTGTGTTAATGTATCATTATAATGGTGAAGAGCTGACTAAAATAGAGGAAGGAAATGTCTCAAGATGTTGTACCTTTGTTTTGGAGTTTCATTTCCTTTGTTCTAAGTCAGACCCTGACAATATTATTCTGTAAAAGGATAGAAAATGTATATTTTAGAATTTGAAGACCATTGTTTCTCTTTTAGCTACTTATCTCTGCCAAAATATAAAAGTAATCATAGACATACATAAATGAAGACTACAGCTGTGTGCCAGCAAGGCTTTATTTATAAAAACATGAAAGTGAGCTAGATTCAGCCTAAGGAATATCACTTTGAACATTAATATATTCCTGGCAAGATATAATTGAATTAAATTTGTGACAGTTTTATTTTCATAGCTATTACTGAAAATTTTAATTTAATTATAGAAATTTTAAGATCTATTTGCAAATGGAAAATGAAAATATTTATATGTATTTTTAAGACTTTGAAGTCATGTAATCTTTAAGTTCATTGATATTAAAATAATCAAGACATGTGTTAGTTTGTTCATTTGAAGTGAAATGCGTACATTAGAAATATCTGGTCTGACCCATGTATGTTACCTATCAAGATTTTTAGGTTGATTTTGTTTAATCTATTTAACATTTTATAGCTAGTAGATGACAAGCTAAAATCCAAATGCTATGTTCTATGTTATTGTCCTTGTTATATCATTATGTTATCATTTATACATTAACCTGATAACTGTCTAGTTTTTGGAATATTTATACTTTGTGTTCTTCATTATAAATATACAAGAAAATGTAAATTACATTAAAAGGTTTTAAAAATTAATTAATAAGTCATTTTATGATGTCAACAACTTGGACACTTTTTCTTTCACAGATCTTTCCTCCAAGGAAAAATATATAAAATACAACATACTAAAAATTAAATATTATTTTAGTATATGTGCTGCCGAAGCGAGCACAAAATTAAATATTATTAAAGAGTACTGTACATAAAGGTTAAGCCTTACTATTAAAAAGAAAAAAATCACAAGTCTAATGCCTGTAAAGAATTTTGTTTTTCTGATAATGTTTGTTTCCAAAGCCAAAGACATACAGAAGAAAAAGTTTAATCTTCTTGAACAAAGAAAGCCAACTTGCTGAGGATATAGTTCTGTAATACCACACCTACTGTGCAAGCACAAGGTCCCGAGTTCAATCCCCAGTACTGGAGAGAAAAGCCAACTTTATAAATGCTAGAGTAATGAGGGATTATGAAAATATGAAGTGCCAAGATGGGAGTGGAATTATTGGTGTCACGGGCTAGTCACAGTTTCTCCTTGAGTGCCAGGAATCTAATTTATGAAGCAGCTGGATGTGGAGAAGCACAAAGACCAGCACCTGTCACCTCTGACAAAGACCCACATGCTGCCTCACCCCTTGCATAAGCCTTATTGAACTCACTACTTTGGAAGTGAACTTCCCTACCTTCTCTCACTCCAGACTTCTCAGCATGAATTCTAAGACCTCTGAGGGTGGAATTAGTATCCCTGGAATAGGAAATGATTATTGAATTCTTCATTTTAATACAAAATTTCCCAAGTAGCTATGTCTAAAACAAAGTATTCTGTCCATTCCAGGCAATAGAATGATTAGTACTATGGAAAGCTGTGTTTTTAAATAAGTCTATAAACATTTCTTCATCGTCCCAAATACATATGCAACTAGCCCCACTTCCCCAAAAGGGAGCCTATGATCCCATCTACAGAATCTGGGTGACTCAAATGACCTTAGTGCCTCCCAAGACTAGGTCATCAAAAGTGATACAGTATGTTCCTGCCCCCAGTATGTTTCCTATGGCTCTCTGTGCACTTCTGAACTGGAATCTCAGCCCCATCAGCTTCAGAGGGTCATTTCTGTGCATGGTCCCTCTTCCTGCCCTAGGTCCACACAGTGTTCCAAGGCTGAAGAAGCCACGATGAAAGTCCCACCTCTCCTGTCTTACTTCTAAGGGAGTGCAGGGCTGATGGCTGTCCCTGTTGTAAGCAATTGTTTCTTATATTTAGTAGAATTTGATAATTGTTTATAAGGAGAAGGTAAATATGATCTCATGTAGGAAACGGGAAGGGAAGTTAACTAGAACCTTTGCATTAGGTTCTAGTCTCCTGTGAGTCCATGGCACATGGTGAAATAATTTATAATTAGGCAGAAATGAGGTTTAGAGCAAGCTGAGTTTGGGCCTGATCCATGTTACTCTGGGTAACAAAAGACTCCAGACCCCCAGTCTGCACACCTTTTATTCAGCACCTCTAGAGTAACAAAATGTAACAAAGACTCAGAGGAGAGGGCAGATATCAGCAATGGCATAGTTCTGCCCTGAAGCATCATAGCATGTGGGACCACCAAATTCCTTGTTGCTACCAGAGGTTAAGGTGAGTTAAATCCAAAGTGCGTCTGCAGGTAGGAAGGCCTGGTCAGTTTCAACCTTCCAATTATTTCTCCCAAACAAGATTGTTCCCAACAATCTCAGTTACTTCATCATGACATATATGCAAGTTTGCTTTTCTATACTATACACAAAATGTTTCTTTTAGTACATAATTGTGCATATTTATTACACAATATACTAATTAATGTGGCACTATGTGATGTTTTGATACCTATGCATGTCATATGAAATCTGAGTAATGAGCATACCCATTACTTTGCTTTCAAAATTACTTTCATATTACTTCACTTTACACTGCAACACAACACCAGGTTATCTCTCTTCTCTAAAGGTAACTTTTCAATCTATCTATTGCTAAAACTCTTCCCATTTTGTCTTCTTTTCCCCTTCTTAGCCTCTGTTAACTATTATTCTACTCTCTAGTGTGTGACATAGACTCCTTTGGATATACACTAATTGTACATATTTATGAAGTACAGTGTGGTAATTCAATCAATGTATAATGACCATTTACAGTCCCTCAATATTTTTATGTGCATGTATTTTAGAAACTTTGAGCTTCTCTCTTGTATTTCTTATAAACCATATTATAAAATAATCATGGTACTATGCTACAGAACACTAGGACTATTCTCCCTAACTATATTTTGAAATCAGTTGTCCAAATTTCTTTCAACTTTATTCCCTTTACATTTCTGTTAGTGAACATTTTTTAAAAAATTTTCCATGGGTATAAAATTTTTAAGTGTTCATATATAAGTGAGAGAATGTTCTCTAGTTATATGTATGTTGCTGCAAATCACAGGACATCACACTTTTTAACAGATGCACAATATTCCATTGTACATATATAACAGATATTGTTTAGCCCCTTCCTTGTACTTAACTAACATGTGTTATTAGATAATTTTATTGATTCCAGATCTTTCCATTATCACTGGTGCTGCAATACACATGGGAATGTATACAACCTTGATATAATTTCATTTTTCTTTGGGACATACATTAAATAATAGGATAGCTGGATTATATGGTAATTCATTTTTCAGTGTTTTGAGGAATTCCCATAATCTTTGCCTTAATAGTACTAATGAATGACAAGCCCACCAATATTATGAATTCTCCTTTCTCTAAATTGTCACCTCTATTAGTTATGCATTGGCCTTTGCTAAATGGCCATTCCACGTAAGATAAGAAGCTGTCTCACTATGGTTTTGCATTGCTTTTCCCTCATCAGTGTTCTGAGAACTATGTTCATGTTTGTATATCTTCTTTGAAAAATATCTATTCAGATCATTTGCCCATTTTTTTTTTTTTGAGACAGGGTCTCACTTTGCAGTTCAGGCTGGCCCTGAGCTCACTATGTAGCCCAGGCAAGCCTCGAACTCAGCAATCCTCCTGTCTCTGCCTCCTGAGTGCTGGGATTACAGGCGTGAGCCACCACGCCTGGCACTGTGGTATGTGGTATTGATGGTTGGTGGGTGTG
>PVIC010000011.1:63109-105181 GCA_004025085.1 Thryonomys swinderianus
TTGTACCAGTATATGCCACAAGTTAATTCTCATTTTTACCCATATCCCTACCCACTCCCCCCTCCTCCCCCCTTATACATGCTCTTTTATTTTCTTTCAGTATCATATTTATTCCTTCCCCTCATCATATTCCCACACCAAGTTTCCTATAGAAATACTCCACTCTATAAAAGCTGTCCTACTTTCTAGAACTCATTTGTATCTACAGGTGTTCATGCCAAAGAGAAGATCCGGAAATTGTCTATCTGTGATCTATTGATTTCACTTATTAGTATATCCTCCAGATGTCTCCATTTGCACCTAAATGGATCGATCTTGTCATTCTTTATGGCAGAGTAATACTCCATTTCCAAGATGTATTTTTAACTCTATCCACATAATACTTCAGTTTCTATGTTCAATTATTCATTCAATAATCTATCATTTTCTCCTACCTATGATAGATGTTTACTCATGGCCATAATTATGTCATGAACAGTTATGACTGGAAAAGCCAAGGATTAGTCAAAACCTGTTCTTGACCTTGAGATGTTTATTGCTCTATTTGCGAGAAGGTATTTTCCTAAATAAAAATAACTCAAAGTTAGAAAGGGAGGTAGACATTTTAAAAAGAAGACAGTTCAGGGTACTTCAGCACTTAAAACTCAAGCATTGATCCTAAAAGCTTTATATTAAAGCCCAATTCTTAGCTTTGGCCTATGCAATGTCTAATCCACGTTTGAGCTACTCCTTTGCTTTCTGACCAACCACCTTCCCTATTCTTTTTTGGTTACTGTTGCAGACAGGGAACAATGTTTGTTCTAAAAGATACCAAATGCCTTCGGACATTATGGCCTTTGCTTTTTGCTTTCTTCCCTCTACCTGGAAAATAGCCTCTTACGCTACCAAACCTTCAGGTCTATGTGGGTTATAATTTTTATGAAACACTTTGCACAACTTCCATATGAATTTAAAAATGATGTCACATCACTCACAGGGGTATAGAGTGATGGTAATAAAAAATAGGCAACAAAGCTTATGTATTTAGGGGGTGGGAGGTTGTGCGGTGGATAGGAGAAAGGGAAAAAATGAGAATTAAATTGTGTCATATACTGGTACAAATTCCCAATATTGAGTGTGTCATGATGTGTATATACCATGTACCAATAAAGATAAAAATTAATAAAATGTGACGTTACAAATATATCTTTTTGTAGAAAATCATCAAAGCATTCATGATCAAGAATTTCATGACAAGTAAATCCTTGTTATGACTAAAAATACTATAAAAGCAAAGATCTAGCCATTATAAATGACTGTAAACATTTTAGTGCTTGCTGAAATGCAGGTTTCTCCATGCAATTCCTTGTTTAATCAGTTGACAAATTAAGTACTTGATGCAAAAATAAAATTTACTTTTTAACAAACTGGATCTAAATTCAACCAAGAATCTAAAAGGTCATCATTTGTTAGTTAACTATTATTTACACTGCTTAAAACACACAAAAGTTTGCAAAAGATTTTTGGAATATCCTTTTAAAAGCAGCTATCAGTAGTTTCGCTTAAGCTTTCATTTCTATCGACTACTTGGTTGTAAAAAAAAAAAAAAAAACCAAAACAACAACAAAAAAAACATAACAAATATGCTTCTCCCAGAGATGAGTTTTTGAAAAAACAAAATTAATCCAAAATTTTTACTTTCTAAAATTCCTTAAATAAACAGCTTATTCAAAACCTCAAGCGTAGTCATTTAGTGTTTGACTAGACTCGACTTACTAACCACGAGTTGTTTTTTGTTTTGTTTTGTTTTGTTTTGTTTTGTTTTTTGAGACAGGGCCTCGCTTTGTAGTTCAGATTGGCCCTGAGCTCACCATGTAGCCCAGGCAAGCCTTGAACTCAGCAATCCTCCTGTCTCTGCCTCCCGAGTGCTGGGATTACAGGCATGAGCCACCACGCCCAACACTGTGGTATGTGGTATTCATTGCTGGTGGGCGTGAGTCACCACGCCCAGCATTGTATGTGATTACTGGGATAAAACTCAGGACCTTGTGCTTGTGAGGCAGGCGCTGGAACCTCTGAGCTAAATCTCCGGCCTTAACCATGAGTTTTGTAATTTGAGGAAAATCATTACACTAATACCCTTAAGAATTAATATCCTCTTACCTGTATTTAAGATGGCTTTAACAACAGTTAGGGGAATAGAGGATTAGCACAAAAATGTGGGAAGTACACTGTCCAGGAGAGGTAAGACTTTGAGTTTTAATGGGTAAAAAACACACTATGCCTCTTGAGAACACAGTTTTCTCAATGAGATGGAGTGTACTCATGATTGACACCAGGGAGAGAGGAGGGCATCACCCATGTGCCAAGTCTCGCTGGTTAAAAGAGGCCATTGCCCTGAGTGAAGATTGACTGCAAATCGCATGTGGCTCAACAGGGCTGAATGCCCAGAAAGTGTGTGAGGTCTGCCAAAGTCAGAGCAGTGGCAAATGGAAGCAGATGTGCTGTGTATTGGCCATTTTGGGACAAGATTATAGTTGTCATTGACTGGATTAAGTGTCTTCATTATTTTGGCATGATTTCTTTTGTAAATAATGAAATACTATCTAATCTTTTATGGATACTCAAAGACACCACTGGATTGAGGGCCTTTTTAAAATATGTATCCTCCTTGCTTCTTTTTTCAGATGTCTTGGAAACTCCAAGCATGGTTTCTCAGCCTTTCAGCCAAGTGTCTGGCAGAGAAGTCCTTATCTGACTAATCATAGAGATGACTATGCCCCAGTTATTGGGTGAGCTTTATCAAAGAAAAGCAGGGCACAGCAAGGCTCTCCTGGTCTATTCTGGCAAATCCAAGGACTGCTGCTGCAACTTATGAGCTGAATTGGAGAGATCAAGAGATCATAATTATTCTCTGACTCCATATATACTTTTTTCTTTGTGTGACATGTTAGTGAATATTTAAGCATTAACATATTTCAAAGCACCATTATCTATCAGGCCTCTATTCTATTGAAATACTGAGCAATATTATTTTATTGATGGAGTATTTACTGACAGTAACAATATGCACATATGCATTATTCTCAGACAGCTATAGATTTAATAGTCTGGAGGTAATAGTGAAGATATTTTGCTGTTATCTGTGTATGGCAATTTGGATGCTCTTATTGTTGAGGCTGCCAATTTGGAATTGCACACAACTGAATTACCTAAAACCTTTGCAGAACTAAGCTGATGTATCAAGATCTAAGAGTGGCCAGGATGCTAAAAAAAAAAAAATTACTGATCTGATAACATCTTATTATATATTAATATATATATTATTTATTATTTATTATATATATATTATTTATATATATTATATATATATTATATATATTATTATATATATTATATATATAATATATAATATATATTATTTATTATTTATTATTTATTATTATTTATTATAATATATATATTATTATATTATTATATATTATTATATATTATTATATATTATTATTATATTAAATGGAAACAGTTCTTGGAAATGAAAAATTCAAGTTCTTTACTTTTCTTAATAAAATCAGTGCAAGGTATAAAGGAGGTTTGAATGATATATTGATTTTTTTACATTGCTAAAATCCTACATTTTGCCTGTGATTTGAATGTGGGATTCAAAATGTGAACTGAAGGATTTCATATATTCAGATAGAGGAAGTAAATTAAAGAATTTAATTCATATTTTATATTTTCAAGTGGAGTCCTCTTTAAAACAAAGAGAATATAAAACATTTTTACAAACTTGGTATGAGTATTTTTGTTCCACATTTTTTTTCTCAAACCAATTCTGTAGATCTTAAATCTGCATCCATTTTAGTTCCTAGATAGCATTATATTTCATTGATTTAAAATGTGACTTATTTATACCACTTCCCTTAGGATGATTAGCTTGCTACAGTTTTTCTTTTTTAAATTTTAAATTCAGTACTGAGATAAAAACTTCTTGCACATATTCTGTATCAGATAGTTTCTTATGGTGGAAACAACCAAAAACAAATAAAAAATAAGAAGATAAACTGGAAAGGAAAACGCACAGTAGGCTACAACTGACATAAATTTTATGTCATTACATTTTATGTAGGTGTAGATTTTATTGAAGAAAGGGACAAGAGTGCATGGGATGATTCATTCCAGCTTCAGGATGGCAGTATCTTTGGGGAGCTGAAGAGGACAAAAGAATAGATAAAAAGATTAGGTATATTTTTACTTTTTTCTATTAATCTTAAATAAAAAAGGAAAATGATAGTGTCTTTTATTCTTGGGGATATCAATATAATACTATTTTATACATACTGTATTGTGTTAAAAGTAATCTTAAACCTTTTTTTTTTACATGAGAAGGGTGTATTAGAGGTAAATATAAGACATACTCAAGAGCACAGAGGTATGGGTCACCTCGAATTCTATAAACAAGTGCAATGGCACACACATAATCACCTCATTTGAGTTAGTTAGATTTTTTAAATGCATCTATGTAAAATTATATATAATAGAAATGTTCACATTTTAAAGAAATTAAACAGCACTGAAATATGAATACTATTGTCCAAAACATCATGCCTACAGGTTACTCTGATGCATTTGACAATAGGGTCTTTGCAAATGTGCTGTTTTGAAATGAGGTCATATTAGATTAGGATAGATTCTACACACAAAAAAGATGCATAGAGGCAGGGACTTACAGAAAACAAAGGTAGATGAAGATGGAGGTAGATATTGAAGTGATGGAGCCACAAGCTTAAAAATAAAATAAAAACCTCAAGGATTACTAGTTCACCATTAGAAACTAGGAAGTAACTCAGAAGGATTCTTTCCTAAATGTAGGGAATATGTATGGCCCTACCAGAATTTTGATTTTGTATTTCTATTTTCAGGATCTGTGAGTGAATCAAGCTTAGTCTGTTTTAAGGTTAATTGTGGTAATATGTTACAGCCACCATGGGAACATTTTCCATTTAGCTTCGCTTGGTGCTGGGACCAGGTAGCACACAGATACCATAGTGCTGAGGCAACTGACTCCCAAACATCCCTCAGCCATGGTGCATCTCCTCTCCAGGGGCAGCTAGCCTAGGTAAAGAGCAACACTTCACTTAGGCAGGAAAACGTTGATAATTTTTTGCCACCACTCAGGCAATAAAAATAGGTCCAGAATACTGTACAAAAATTTTTTTTTTAGTAGATTTAGTGAGAAATACATGCAGTTTGAAAAGGCAAAACATCCATAGTGGATTTGGAGAAAACTGACTAGGATTTGAAATTTTCTAGGATTTAGTTTCTTCATAATGACTATATTCTCATCAAGATTAAATGAATACAATCAATTTTTTTCTTTCTTCATTATTTACCCTTAAACCCCATTATCCTTTGAATCTTTACTATTTCACAATATCAATCATGCATTCTAGAACACATTTATAACTTCAGTTTCTCATATCAGAGAAAATATGTGATATTTACACATCTGTACCTATTTATTTCACTTATGAGTATGTCCTGAAGGCACATCCACTTGAATATAAATGATTCAATCTCATAATTCTTTACGGCAGAGTAATACTCCATTTTATTTTAAAAAATCTTCTTTATCAAGTTTAGAGTTGATGAGCATTTGGGTTGTTACGAACATTGTGTATATAGGGGTGGGGGGAGGTAGGATGGGTAGGGGAGGGGGGAATGAGAATTGTGTCATATACTGGTACAAATTCTTAATGTCGAGTGTAATTGTGATGTGTATATATAATGTACCAATTAAAAATAAATAATGTATTCTAAAAGATTGAAAAGAAAAAGATTGAATGAATAACATGAAATGACTATGGCACAACAACAAAATCCAGGTTTATCTCCCCACATAAAAGACAAAGCAGTGGAGTTGAAATGAAGGGGAAGACTTTGGATCAGTCTGGAATTTTGCATGAATCTCTCTATCTCTGTCTTATCTCGCTATCTCTGTCTCTGTCAGTCTGTCTCTCTCAACACCAAGAGTGAGTTACATCTCCTAAAATTAGAAGGCTGTGGTAAAGGACTAATAATCAGTGATGTAGGAACTTAATATATTCTAATTCTTCAAATTTTCAAGATGATCCTCAGCAGGTGGGATGGTATTATCATTTACTGCATACACATAATCCTAGTACAAGCCTGGAAATTCACACCGTGATACTGTAAACCAGTCGTCTTCATGCATATGTGCCCACTCATCAGTAATACTGTGTTAGGTTTCTCAATGCAGAATTACAGAGGGATGGCTTCCCCTGACTGTATTTGAAATGTAAGCTATCTTAGTGTTTAAAAAAATTCCAAGGTGAATCTTTAGCCAAGCAATTCTGAAACTGAGTAAGAACCATTTAGGTAGCACACTCAATCTGCTGACATTCTTGCTAATTGTTGCCCTTTAATCCACCTATTGTTTAAATTACATACCTTGTAGCCATTTAGCAACTGCGAATCACATTGCCTCATCTTCCCACTGCCAGAATAGTCAATTAGCTCCTGGCAGGTTTGAGTGTCTGAGATTGCAAGGAAGATTTATAATTGTTCACTGAAGTAAAGCAAATTTCTTGAAGGTCTTTTGTTCAGCATTTACAATTTCTGCATCATTTAGACTTTTAGCTATCTCATAGGAAATAGAAAACTTCATTTGTTTCACAGTCCTGATGGTGGCATCAGCATCATTCTTTCAGCTGGATAAGAGGGAAACAAAAAATAGGTCTATAAAAACTGCTCTATAAAATTTGAAGAGAATATCAGAAATTCTATAAGGTAATTGCATAGCTACTTTAAAAGAGGTAGGAGCTGAAGGATTTATTTTAAAAGTTTTTAAAATGTTCTTTGACAATAAAGTTCATTGCAGTCATGTGTCGCTTACTGACATGGAAACAGAAACGCATGGCTAGGTAATCTTGCTGTGAGAATTGTGAGAACATCCTAGACTGAGTGCCCTTGCCCAGTGTCTGGGTCATGTAGCCCCTTGGTGCTATCATTTAACACAGCGAACAGGGGATGCATTACACTGCTCTTGGTGTCATAGTGAACACAGTTTTATACTACGCTTTTATTTTTTTATAACTAAAATGAGATAAAACTATTTTGTTAGTATACATTTCATATAAACTAATACAGCTACTGTGGAAATCACTATGGATTTCCTATGACTGAAAATATAAATTCCATTTGATCTAGTATCCACTTCTAGATATCTTCCCCAGAGGGTTAAAGACATCATACTTCAGTGATACATGCATATCCATGTTTATAGCACCACATCTCACAATAGCTAAGTCATAGAAGTGACTTATTTATGTCTATCATCAGAAGAATGAATAATAAAATTATAATACATGTATGAATCTGATAAAAGGTATTTTATGATAAAGATAGCAATTGTAACATAGTTATTACCAAGTGCCAAGTATTGTTTATAATTACTTGTCCTATACTTTTCTAAGATACAGCACAGTGAGTTTGTTTACACAAAATCACCAAAAAACTGATTATAATACCCAACACTATGAATTATCAGATGTAGGAATCTCTCAGTTTCATCATAATCTTATGGGACCACCATCAAATATGCAAGTTACTATGTAGTTCATTCTTGACCAAAATATGGTTTTGTAATGCATAAATATGCCTTTACACTTATACTTTCATTTTGATAGAGGAAAAATAAATAAAACAAGGCATTGCTTGATTAGCCACTGTGGGATGAAATGAAAAAGAATGTAAAATGTATGTTTTCCTTGTGCTGTTTCCTTAATCCTTTGAAGTTAATGGCTAACAATCTATGTTTACTGCTTATTTTCTGTAAATAACATCTTAACCTTAGGAACAGGATGCTCTCTCTTAAATTTACTTCAGTTGTGACTGTGAATATTAACAGGAATTGTGACTTCTTGCTTAAATCAGGCTAAACCACCAGAGAATGAAGTAATGGCTGTAAAACCCTATAAAATGAGAAATGTAACTGGGGTCACAGTCAGACATTAAGCTTTCCATGCAGTTCAACCTGCTTGCAAGTAACATTTATTTCTTATTTTACCTGAATTCTGTGTCTCCATATGTTCTTTTTCTGATTTCCACAACAATTTAAGAATCTCATCAGCTTTTGAACCTGATAGCTAAGTTTCTGTAATTATCCCCACCCTTTCTTTTATATAGATGGTGTATTAGTTAAATAAGACATTTTAAATGTGTTTTTCCAAATTATTGTCATCTTTAACAGTTTAACTGTTGTCTACTTTGCCTGAACTTTTTCTGGATGTACTGCTGCTTGTTTTTATTTTTTCCAACTCTGTTGAAATTTCGTGATACATGGTATCTGTACTTGTCTCTTTTCTCATGTTAGTTTATACCTTCAGTCAGACTTTCCCTTTGGAATATATTTGTATTAAAAAGAAAGAGGACCACGTGGGTAGGCATTGTTTAGGCAATGAGGCAGTTTATTCACTCTGCCAGCAGTAGGCTGAGTCTGAAATGAGATTCAGTGTGGAGTGGGCAGAGAACAAAGACTTTAAAGGGAAAGAGTGGGGTTTCCACCTTATGAATTTGTGGGTTGAGGAAGTGTGGTCATGTTCTTCTGAATAGGTAGTGTAGATGTCAAACTTCCCAGAGGAGTCCATGGGCTAGGTATAGTATCTAGTTTTTGTTCTTTGAGATTTCATATTATTCCGTCATAGAGGCTTGATCATTCCAGGACCTCATTGGGCACTATATTCCTGCCTGCTGCAATGGAGATGGCAAGCTCTGGCTGGCATGGTTGCTTTACCCACCCAGTATGACAATACTATTTTTTCACTGACAAATAAAATAATGATGTTTCTTCTAAACGTTGTCCTTCTACTTAACATCAGAAAATAT
This sequence comes from Thryonomys swinderianus, assembly GCA_004025085.1. Classification (NCBI taxonomy): domain Eukaryota; kingdom Metazoa; phylum Chordata; class Mammalia; order Rodentia; family Thryonomyidae; genus Thryonomys; species Thryonomys swinderianus. The sequence continues at coordinate 71,996 of PVIC010000011.1, forward strand.
TACAGAAAGATACCTAAAAAATATTTTTTAGTTTTTACTTTTCTGCCCAAATCCTATAGTTACTTAGATCCTGCATTTATATGTATACACTTCAACTCAATTATCCACACAAAAACAGTACAAATTATCATCCAACAACAACCATTATTTATGTCTCAGTGTAATGTAAGTTCCTGATAGGCACACGGGATAGTGGAGATATTGGCCTCACAGGCTGCTACTCATATAGAGAAGGTAAGTTCAAGGGCAAAATTACCCAAAGTGTACAATCAAAATGATGAAGCCATCAACACTAAAAATTAAGAATTAAGTTCAGAAGTCTGAAACAATTTATTTCTCTTGGGGAACCACTGCCTCTATAAACTTTCCTCTAAGCAAAGTTTAATTTCCTTTCACATTAGAAGTTCAGAAGTATATGATTGTGAAAATAAAAGCATGGGAGTTTCCAAGGGGCACAAATCACAGCATAAAGTATGTGGCACACCTTACCCTTGTGCAAGTTGTTTATCTTTGGTGAACTCAGGTTAACTTACATGAAAAATGAGTTATTTTATTGCATTCTTTATTGGTACAATTTGCATACATCTCACAATCATACATAACATTGGGGAATTTGTACCAATATATGAAACAGTCAATTCTCATTTTTACCCATATCCCCACCCACACCTCCCCACCCCCTATATACATGCTCTTTTATTTTCTTTCAGAATCATATTTATTCCTTCCCCTCATTACATCCCCACACCAAATTTCCTCTGGAAATTTCCCATTCTAAAAAGATTGTCATGGTACTAGAGCTCATTTGCATCTACCGGTGCTCATATCAATGAGAAGATCCGATATTTGCCTATCTGTGCTCTATTGATTTCACTCCTTAGCGTGTCCTCCAGGTGCATCCATTTGCACATAAATGAATCAATCTTGTCATTCTTTATGGCAGAATAATACTCCATTTTATAAAAAAAACCCACATCTTCTTTATCCAGTCTCCAGTTGATGGGCACTTGGGTTGTTTCCAAGATTGAGCTATCACGAACAGAGCTGCTATGATGAAGGGAGTACATCTGTCTTTCCAATGTGATTTTAAAAATTCTTTTGGGTATATTCCTAGCAGGGGGACAGCAGGGTCAAATGGGAACCCTAGTCCTTGTTTTCTGAGAAATCTCCACACGGATATCCAAAATGGTTGCACAAGTCTGCGATCCCACCAACAGTGGAGAAGGGTTCCTTTCTCCCCACAGCCTCGCCAGCATTTATTGTTGGTTGATTTTGTGATAGTGGCCATTCTTTGTGGAGTGAGATGAAATCTCAGTGTTGTTTTCATTTGCATCTCTCGAATGACCAGTGATGTTGAACATTTCTTCATATGTTTCTTAGCTGCTTTAACTTCTACCTCTGAGAAGTGTCTGTTCATTTCAGATGCCCATTTTTGAACTGGGTCTTTAAACTTGGGGAGGCTGATCTGTTAGACTTCTTTATATATTGTAGATAATAGCCTTTTGTGTGATAAACAGCTAGTAAAGATTTTTTCCCATGTTGTTGGTTGTCTTTTGGCAGTGTCAGTGACTTCTTTGGCTGTGCAAAAGCTTTTCAGTAGGATGAGATCCCATTTGTTGATTCTTTCTGCTAGTTCTTGTACTATAGAGGCTTTATTCATAAAGTCTCTGCCTAAGCCAATGTCTCCAAGAGTTTTACCTAGCCTGTTTTCCAGCAGGCTTATTGTTTCTGTTTTAATGTTTAAGTCTCATATCCATTGTGAGTTTAGTTTTGTGCATGGTGAAAGAGATAGGTCTAGCTTTAGCTATTGGCAAGGTGAAGCCCAGTTTTTCCAGCACCATTTGTTAAAGAGGCTGTCTTTCCTCCATTGAGGATGTTTGCCTTCTTTGTCAAAGATAAGGTGGCTTAGAGTATCCGGGGTTATTTCTGCATCTTCTAATCTATTCCACTTGTCCTCAGGTTTGTTACTTTGCTAGTACCATGCAGTTTTTATCACAGTGGCTTTATAGTAGAGTTATAAATTGGGGATTGTAATACCCCCTGCCATGTCGTGGTTGCTTAGAATTGCTTTTGCTATTCTAGGTTTCTTGTGGTTTGAGATGAATTTTTGTATTATTTTCTCTAGCTCTGTGAAGTATACCATTGGGATTTCAGTTGGAATTGCATTGAATCTATATAGTAGTTGTGGAAGTATAGCTATTTTGATGATGTTGGTTCTCCCTACCCAGGAATAAGGGATATCTTTCCACTTTCTGATTTCCTTTTCTATCTCGTTTTTCAGAGTCCTATAGTTTTCAGAGTAGAGGTCTTTCACTTCCTTTGTTAGGTTGATTCCTAAGTATTTCATTTTTCTGGGTGCTACTGTGAAAGGGATTGACTCCCCAATTTCTCTTTCAGTGAGTCTGTTGTTTGTGTACACAAAGGCTGTTGACTTTTGAGCATTAACCCTGTATACAGCAACAGTACCAAATCTGGTAATTAAGTCTAGTAGTCTTTTGGTTCAATTTTTAGGATCCTTTAGATAGAGTATCCTATCATCAGCAAATAATGATAGTTTAACTTCTTCCTTTCCTATTTTTATTCCTTTTATGTCTTTGTCCTGCCTGATTGCTATGGCTAATGTTTCCAGCACTATATTGAACAAGAGTTGAGAAAACGGACATCCTTGTCTTGTTTCTCATCTTAGTGTAAAAGGTTTCAGTTTTTGCTCATTAAGTATGATGCTGGATGTTGGTTTCTCATAAATAGCTTGTATTAAATTGAGATAAAGTCCATCGATTCCAATTCTCTGTAGGGTTTTGATCATAAATGGGTGTTGGGTTTTGTCAAATGCTTTTTCTGCATTTATTGAGATAATCATATAGTTTTTGTCCTTGAGTCTGTTAATATAGTGTATTACATTGATTGATTTATGTATGTTGAACCAGCCTTGCATCCCTGGGATAAATCTGACTTGATCAGGATGTATGATTTTCTTGATAACTCTCTGTATTCTGTTTGCAAGTATCTTATTGAGGATTTTTGTGTCAATGTTCATTAGAGAGATTGGCCTGTAGTTTTCTTTTTTGGTGGGATCTTTCCCTGCCTTTGGAATCAAGGAGATGGTTGCTTCAAGGAATGATTTGGGGAGTACTGCTTCCCATTCGATTTCATTAAAGAGATTGAGAAGTACTCGTATTAACTCTTTAAAAGTTTTGTAGAATTCAGCAGTGAAGCCATCAGGACCAGGGCGTTTCTTTGTTGGTAGGTTTTTTTTATTACATTTTCAATTTCCCAGATTGATATCAGGTTGTTTAACATTTTTATATCCTCTTCATTCAGCTTTGGAAGGTCATATGTGTCTAGGAATCTATCTATTTCTTCTAGATTTTCCATCTTCTTGGAGTATAGATTTTCAAAGTACGTGTTAATGATCCTTTGGACTTCTTCTGAATCTGTGCTAATTTCCCCATTTTCATTCTTTATAGCATGGATTTGAGCCTTTTTCCATCCTTTGTTTGATAAGGTTGGCTAAGGATCTGTCAATCTTATTTATCTTTTCTAAGAAGCAACTCTTTGATTCATTGATTCTTTGTGTTGTTCTCTTTGTCTCCATTGCATTAATTTCTGCTCTGATCCTTACAATTTCCTCTTTAGATGTGCTTTGGGTTTGTTTTGCTCCTCTTTTTCTAAATGTCTGTGGTTCATCATTAGATTGTTTATTTCTGTTTGCTCTATTTTCTGAGTGTAGGCATTCATTGCTATGAATTTCCCTCGCAGAACTGCTTTCATTGTGTCCCATAAATTCTTGTATGTTGTGCTGGGGTTGTCGTTTAGTTGTAGAAACTGTTTAATTTCTTCTTTAATTTCTTTTTTCACCCACTGATTGCTTAACAGAGTGTTGTTCAATTTCCATGTGTTTGTGAGGATCTTGGAATTTCTTCTGCTATTCAGCTCATTTTAAGGCACTATGGTCTGATTGTATGCAGGGGATAACTTCAATTCCTTTGCATTTACTTAAGCTTGTTTTATGGACTAGAATGTGATCTATTTTGGAGAATGATCCATGAGCAGCTGAGAAGAAGGTATATTCTCACTTTGAAGGGTGAAAAATTCTGTAGACATCTAATAAGTCCATTTGCTCAAAAGTTTGATTTAGCTCAAGTATTTCCTTATTGATTCTTTGTCCAGTTGATCTGTCAATTTGTGACAATGGAGTATTGAAGTCCCCCACTACTATTGTATTCGTGGTTGACTGGCTTTTCATGTCCAATAATGTTTGTTTTATATAGTTGGGTGCATTAGAGTTTGGTGCATAAATATTTATGATTGTTATTTCTTTCTCTTGGATAGTTCCTTTTACGAGGATATAGTAACCTTCTTTATCTCTTTTAATCAGTTTGGGTTTGAAATCTATTTTATCTGCAAACAAGATAGCCACTCCTGCTTTTTTGCCTTTTTCTGTGGCATGGAGGACTGTTTTCCAACCTTTTATTTTCAGTCTATGGGTTTCCTTCTGAATTAGTTGTGTTTCGTGTATGCAGCAGATTGTAGGATCTTGCTTCTTGATCCAGTCTGCTAGTCTGCATCTTTTAATTGGCCCATTGAGTCCATTGACATTAATGGTTATGACTGATATGGACATATTCAGAGCTGGCATGTTTCCCTGTTCTTTGTTCTTTTCTTCTTTGCTTTTCCCCTTTTCTATTTAGTTTCTTGTTTGCTCCAATGAATTCATGCTCCTGGGTCTTGTGGGTATGGAATTTTCTGTGTTTTGTTTTTTTTTTCCAAGATGTTCTTTAGGATGTTTTGGAGTGCAGGTTTCATATTTGTGAAGTTTTTCAGGTGTTCTTTATCGTGGAAGTATCTTATTTCCCCATCTATTCTGAAAGATAGTTTTGCAGGATACAACAGTCTAGGTTGGAGCTTGTTTTCCTGCCATGCTTGAAATACTTGTCTCCACGCTCTCCTTGCATTTAGTGTTTGTGTTGAAAAGTCTGCTGTGATCCTAATGGGCTTCCCTTTGTAGGTGATTTTCTTCCTTTCTCTCACTGCTTTCATTATTTCATTCTTTTGTGGTATATCTGGAACCTTGATAATCATATGTCTAGGTGTAGCTATTTTTATGTCATGGCATTTTGGAGTCTGATGGGCCTCATGTATATGTACATCTATTTCTTTTCCTGTGAAGTTTTCTGTATTTATCTCTTACAATAGCTTTTTAAAAGTCTTTTACACTGTCTCCTGCTCCTGAGTGACTCTTATATTATTTTTCTTAGAGTCATCTAGAAGGTGTTGTATTGATTTCTCATGGTCCCTTGCTCTTTCCCATAGATTATACCTTTCCTGCTCATTGGCTGCTATGTTGTCTTCTAGGTCTGAGATTCGGTTCTCTGCTTCATTCATCCTACTTTGCAAGGTTTTGTTCTCCTTCATCATTCCCTGGAGCTCTGCTTGAAGCTGTTTAAAAGGTTCCATTGCTTCTGCTATCTTGGATTCTATCATCTCGCTGATCTCTTCTTTAATGATGTCTTTCACTGTGGACAGTATCCCTGGTTTGATCTCAGAGATGAGTTCTGTTTTCCATTTTAGTAGATCTACTTTAGTTACCATCTCCAAGAGTCCTGGTGTTTGAGTTTCATTTTGCCCTATTTCACTTTTCTCTGAATTTCCCTGTGGTGGTGATCTTTGTGTCTGCTTTTTTGTATATTTTCTCATTTCTACTCTTTCATTGTTACTAATGCTGTTCTTTGCCTGATGACAGGGCAATGTTTGTTGCAGGTCTCTTTCTTTCTATTATCTGGGGCTCTTTGGATATGGCACCTTCCTGTGGTATCCTCTCTGAATCTGTAATACTCTTGAAAGTTCTCAGTTCTGGTCTTTCAGCACAGCTGCAGTGTGGAGGGATGCAGGAAAAGGCTCCAGCTCCTCTAGGACCTGTGTCCTGACAACGCAGCTCAGGGATGGGGTTGGGGCCGGCCGGCAGGCCTCAGTCCTCCGTGGTGGGGATAGCACCTGGGATCTGTACCTGACTCCTCACTGCATGGCTCCTGGGTGGAGTGGGCTGGTGGGTAGGCCTCAGTCCTCCGCCACCGCTGCCGGGAGCGCTTGCCACCTGGGGTAGCCTAGTCGTCTGCGCCGGCTTGGGGTGGAGTGGGCCAGTGTGCAGGCCTCGGTTTGCCACCACCGACACCAGCAATGGAATGGCGCCCAGAGCTGCCGAGTCATCTGTGCCGCTCAGGGTGGAGTGGGCCAGTCAGAAAATGAGTTCTGAAAAATATCATGCTATTAAGGAGTTGATAAAAAAATGTGATCAAAGTAATAGCTCTGTGATTTCATTCCTACCAGGAAATTATGCTTCTTTCCTGTGTCTTAATGAAGATCTTGGGGAAATGAGGCTAACTGCTGTGGGTGAACTTACCTACCAGGAAGAGTATGTATAAGACTAACACAAGACTCAAGTTAAAAAAGATAAGAAAAAATGTGCTTTAAGAAATGTTCCTGGCACAAGGTAAGCACTCACTTCAACATTTTTTGTTGTCTTTAGTGTAGATTACAGTCAGAAAGTTACCTTTAGACTTGTATTACCAGCAATTTGAAGTATTGTGTTCTTCTATGTCAACATCAAAAGAGAAGGCTTTAAGTTTAAGAGCTAAGACCATGATACATATTTTATACAACTATTGGGGTACTGAGAAATAAATATATGAAAACACAGAGGAAGTACCAGGAGAATAAATCACTCACATATTCATTCAGATGGGATTTGAAAAAGAGAAGTCTGCATATTTAGAGAGGTATGTGGTAGGAGACTAGAATGACTGCTGTATGTTTGTTGTTTAAACATTGCTCTGTGTGTAAACATTTGAATAGTAGGTTTGTGTTTCTCTAGTAGCTCTAAAAATACATGAAATACTTCCCTCACCTACTCAATTTTGTTTCTTTTTGACAATTTATATTTTATGTTTCTCTCTTTGTCCCTGTCTCCTTTCTCCATTCTCATAAATAATATGGTACTTTGTCATTCTAAAGGAGTCTTGGGGACTTTACACTAAATTGAAATAGCTGTAAAGGAGGAATTGAAAGGCAAGATAATACACTGTGACCTTAGGTTGAAAAGATCTGTTGTTTTACTGCAAAGGTATAGGTATCTTTTATTGAGGTGAAACATGGGAAGGGAATGGAAACTGTCACAAAGCTCCTGGGCAGAAGGAAAATTCAATGGAGGGAGAATTCCAGCATGGAAGTACAATGGAGAGAGCTAGTTAAAATATTAGGGAAAAATACTACTTTGACTCCTTGGAAAGACTGAATATTTATAAATTCTTATATTCCTAATCGCTCACACATGGATATACTCATTTTAAATGTATCCATGTACCTATGGCAATGGGAAATGTGAACTGGTGAATAGGAAGACAGGAGCAGTGGGCTTTCTCTGTGCCTGCTCTGCTGAGGCAACTGGGAGGAGAGGAGCATAGGCCTTTACCTTCAGTTCACATCAGTGAGGGATCCTTGCCAAAGCCTCATTTTGCACAGTGCCATCCTGTTCTCCACCTTTCCAGATCAAAGCCTCTGGGCCTATGACTTTTTTCAGCCAGGGCTCTGCTGAAGGCCAGAGTAACAAATGGTACTATCAAAAAAAGTCAGATAAATATTTCTTTAAGGAAGATCTAAAAATGGTCAGTAAGCATAACAAAGTATTCCCAACATCATTATCCTTCAGAGAAAATTATAAAATGCCACCTTATACCCACTAAGAAAACTAGAACCAAATAATTAAATAATAAGTGTCTGTGAAGATGTGGAGAAATTACTGCCCTCCCAGACATTGTTAGTGGTCATATAAAATGATGAATCCAGTTTAGAAAATAGTCTGTCAATTAGTAAAACAATTAAACATAATGTTTCCTTTATAAAGAAAAGTTCATTCCATGACTTCAGCTACTATTGAGCCTAGAAGTTGAGGTCAAATGCACCTCAGTAATTACTACTCAATCCAGAAGTTCTATTCCAGGGCATTTCACCTGAGACAAATGAAACATGTATTCAAACCAAATCTGTACATAAATGTTATAGCAATATTATTCATTATAATCAAAAGGTTGAAACCACCAAGCACCATTAAAAGTTGAAAGGATAGGCAAAATATGTTATACCAACATTTGGAATACCATTGACCATAAAATCCAACAAAATCCTAATGTATGCTATAAGACAAATGAGTCTTGAAGCAGGTTAAGTTGAAGAAACCATTCATAAAAGATGACATGCTACGTGTGTAAGTCAGCAGTTTGTTACTGTGACAAGACACCTAACTAATCCAAACAACTTAAGGGAGAAAAAGTTAGTTTTGGTTCCTTGTTTCAGAGGTTTCCATTTATGATAGCTGGCTTAGCCTTATGGTAAGACAGAAATATCATAATAAAATGGTGTGGTAGAAAGAATTATTTCCCTGAAGGTAATCAGAAAGCAGAGAAGGAAAGAGCCAAAAAGAAAGGAGCCAGTTGTAAGATAAAGTCCTCAAATCATGCACCCATGATATACTCCCTTCAAAGCTCCCCAACACTTGTTTGCAACATCTTCATATAAATGTCATTCAATTATAGTCTCATCAGTGGATCAGTCCACAGGTGAAATTGGAACCTGTATGAGCCAATCGCTGCAAAAGTTCATTATCTAGCAACCAATCCACCAAAGCACTGAGATTTCTGGTGGGATTTTTGATCCCACCTATCATACTACATGACTCCATCCACGATAAAGTGCAGAAAAAGAAACTTTATGGAAAAAGAAAGTAGATTACTGATTCGTTAAGGAAGGGGGAGGGAATGAGAGTAAAGAGTACAGGGTTTCTTTTTGAGTTTATCAAACTGTTATGAAATCTACTCTGGTAATGTTTATATAAAACTGTGAATGCAATAATAGCCATTGAATTACTATAAGTGGGTTAATCATGTAGTAGGTAAATTATATCTCTAAAATAATGAAACTCTAAATTATAAAGAAAGAATAAAATACTTCAAAATGCTTGAAAGAAGTAAGATAAAATATTTTCACATCCCTTTGCATTATAGAATGTAATTAAGGAAACACACATTTTAATTATAATATATTGTATAAAATATTAAGAGCAAAGACAATAAAAGAAAATGCCTTTTAAAATTCTCTAGGAAGGTTGTACTGAAAAACTGTTCTAAACATTTAGAAAAGTTTTCTAAGCCAAGAGGACTGGTCAGAGATAGAGATCAAATTACACTAGATAAATTGTTGTTGAATCATTATTGCTATTGTAAAAGGAGTACATTACACAAATAGAGAGCAGAGAACAGAAGAAATATGTTTGATAAGAGCAACAATGTTCAGAAGCAAGACAAAGACAATGAGACAATAGCTCAGGGGTGGATACTGAGGTGACAGGGTAAAAGTGGTTACACAGTCAATAGGATAACAGCCTCCTGCAAGTCAGTTCCTTACTCAAGGACACAGTCATGGAAGGACTATGCTTTTAGTGAATGTCACAGTGGTTCTTACAGCAGATCTTAAAAATCTTCTGTTAATAATGTTTTAAAATAGGACATAATAATATATTAGTATTTGGAAGATGGTATCTGGGAAAATGATCTATTGATCCAATTGAATTTGGAAGAAAATTTACTTTTCAGACTGGTAATGAGAAGGAAGCATATTTTCTTCTATTTTTGTCGTTGTTATTCTTTAGTACTGGAGATTTAAGTGATGTAAAGACTTTAGGACACTAGTCAGGTAGGCACTCTACCACTGAACCCTAGCCTGAGTCTGCCAAAGTGGGGCATTTTGATTATTTCTATTTGATTTTTGGCATATAATCCTTGGGCTAAACCCATGAGAAAAAGCAGTATGTTTTGTTACAGGGACAAATACACAGGGAGAAAATGCCCTAGGCAATACAGATGGAAAAATGAGAAAACTGTTCCTTAATTTCCACAGGGAAGTTTCAGTAATAGGAATAGAAATAGCTATTTCTACTACTGCATGAAATTTTCTCAAGTCTTAGCAAATACTGACTTGTATCCTTTACCTCAGGAAATGCTGTTTAACTGGAAAAGGGAGTGTGAGGGTTATCAGTGTTAGCACTAATGCAATTCTGGAAATTCCCCTGATGGCATCTTATTATCTGATGGTGCCATGGAATGGTGTAGAAGAGGGAGAACACTGGCAAAATCCAATACCTGGTGCAGTTGTAGACTAAATTTTAAGAGCACTAAAACTTCTAGTTTTTCTTTCATCCAATTGTACTGTTAACCAGAATAACCCATTCCCTGGCTCTATCAGCTGAGAGAGCTCTGTATAATTAATTATAATGACAGTTTAATCATTTAAAATATCTTAAAGGTAAAATTATCCTCACTACAATGAGGACTCACCTGAATCTAGACAGGCATTTGGCAGTGGTCACCATAATTGGGACAGGGCTACATGTTTGATTAGCAAGAGACCAGAGAGCAGGATTTTTTTTTTTTGAGACAGGGTCTTGCTTGGTAGTTCAGGCTGGCCCTGAGCTCACTATGTAGCCCAGGCAAGCCTCAAACACAGGAATCCACCTGTCTCTGCCTCCCGAGTGCTGGGATTACAGGCGTGAGCCACCACGCCTGGTGCAGGGTTTCTGATATACACTTTTAGTTTCCAAGGCTATAGAATTGCTAAGGAACTGGAAGTATCTGTGCCTCTGTTTTAGGCAGCATCAGAACTACAGCAACTCTAAACTATGATTATCAGTACAGAGGATGAAGGATAGCAATGGACCATTGAGGGATAGCAAGATGGAAAAATGTTTGATGTAGCATTTCACATTGCAATAGTGTATCCAATTTACAATGCCTCCATTAATTTCCTTAAGAATAATTTCTAGAAGATAAATTCTTTTAAAAATACATCAGATTATATATATATTTTAAGGATGCAACAGAATTTTATATTGTAATTCAAAACAATACTTCAGGAGATTTAGCTCATTGGCACTGGGCCTCCTTCGTTAGTGCAAGGTCCTGAGTGTGATCTTTAGTGCTGGGCATCAGGGAATATTCAAACAATATCATCAAATCCAGGGAATATTAAACAATATTGTAAAAAATGAAGTCATGCCCCAGGCATGGTGGTTCAGGCTTGTAATCCCTACATTCATGAGGCAGAGGCAAGAGGATTGTTGCAAGTTCAAATCTAGCCTGGGCTCTATATGAGTTCAGGCCAATCTGAACTACAAAATGAGACCCTGTCTTAACCCGCTGCCCAAAACAATGAAGTCATGGTTAAATTCCCATGTGGCTTTAATATTGCACTATTAATCTCAGTCAACTTGAGCATAGGATACCAGCGTTGTTGATTGTGATAACATATATATTCATAGCATACTAATTCATAAAACATTCAGGACATAATTATTATAAAGCTATTAATATTTGTATCATCCTCAAACTTTATTATTGTGTATCTCACATATACCTATTTTTAGTTTATTTATTTGTTTGTTTATATATATATATATATATTTTTTTTTTTTTGAGACAGGGTCTCGCTTTGTAGTTCAGGCTGGCCCTGAGGTCACTATGTAGCCCAGGCAAGCCTGGGACTCAGCAATCCTCCTGCCTCTGCCTCCCGATGCTGGGATTACAGGCGTGAGCCACCATGCCCAGCACTGTAGAATGTGGTATTGATGGCTAATGGGCATGAGTCACCACACCCAGCATTATATGTGGTTACCGGGGATCAAACTCAGGACCTTGCACTTGCGAGGTAGGCGCCGGAACCACTGAGCTAACCCTCTGGCCCTTTTTAATTTATTTTTATCTTTATTGGTACATTGTATATTCACATCATGATCACTCTCAATACTGGGAATCTGTACCAGTATATGATGATTTAATTCTCCTTCTTTACCATCCTCTACAGACCCCACAACCACCCACACCCTAAATATATAAGCTTTGTTTTCCTTTTTTATTACCATCACATTTGTTCTTTACACTTCATTATTCACCCCTCCACCACATTTCCCTTTGAATATTTTCTATTTCACAATATACATTATACATTCTAGAACTCACATTTTCAGTTTCTCATACCAGAAAACAGATACAATATTTACACATCTGTAACCTATTTATTTCCTTATGAGTAGATCGTCAAAGTATGTCTATTTGAATAAAAATGACTAAAATTTATCACTCTTTATGGCAAAGTAATACTCCATTTTATAGAAAAAAAACTACACATCTTCTTGCCAGTCTCTAATTGATGGGCATTTGGGTTGTTTCCAAGATTGAGCGATCACAAACTGAGCTGCTATGAACATGGGTGCACATGTCACTATGATATGATTCTTTTAATTGTTTTGTGCATACTCCTGGCAGGGCAATAACAAGGTCATATGGAACCCCTAATCTTAGTTTTTTGAGCAGTCTCCACATTGACTTCTACAGAGGATGTAACACTCTATATTCCGACCAACAGTGGAGAAGTGTTCCTTTTTCTCTACAGCCTCACCAGGATTTGTTGCTGGTTAATTTCAAGATAGCAGCCATTCTTTGTGGAGTGAGATAAAATCTTAGTGTAGTTATCATCTGCAGCTCTCAAATGACCAGTGATATTGAGCATTTCTTCATATGCTTCTTGGCAGCTGTGACTTCTTTCTCTGTAAAGTGTCTGTTCATTTCAGTTGCCCATTTTTAAATTGGTCCTTAAAATTTGCGGGTCCTGATTTTTTCAAGCTCCTCACATATGCTAGATAGTAGCTGTTTGTCTGACAGTCAGCTGGTAAAGATTCTTTCCCATATTGTTGGTTGTTTTTTTGCTCTGGTGGTGGTTTCCTTTTCTGTGCAGAAGTTTTTTTTTTTAATAAGATGAGATCACATTTATTGATTCTTTCCTCTAGATCTCATGCTATTGAGGTTTTGTTCATAAAGTCTTCCCCTAAGTCAATGTCTCCAAGACTTTTACCTAACCTGTTTTGCAGTAGGTTTAGTGCCTCTGTTTTATATTTAAGTAACTAATCCACTTTGATTTTAGTTTTGTACATGGTGACAGAGATAGGCCTAGCTTTAATCTTTAGGAGGTTAAAGCCTAGTTTTTCAGCACCATTTGTTAAAGAGGCTGTCTTTCCTCCACTGAGTATATTTGGCTCCTTTGTCAAAGATGAGGTGGCTTAGTGTATCTGGACTTGTGTCAGCATCTTCTAATCTATTCCACTGATCCTTAGGTCTGCTACTTTGCCAGTACCATGCAGTTTTTATCACAGTGGTTTTATGATAAAGTTTCAAATTGGGGATCATAATACTCACCACCCTGTCTTTGTTGCTTAGAATTGCCTTTGCTATTCTAGGTCTCTTGTGATTTAAGATGGATTTTTGGATAATTTTCTCTAGATTTGTGAAGTATGCTGTTGGGATTTCAATTGGGATTGCACTGCATCTATATAGTAGTTGTGGGAGTATAACATTTTGATGATGTTGGTTTTTCCTACCCAGGAACAAGGGATATCTTGCTATTTTCTGATATCCTCCTCATTTTTCAGAGCACTGTAGTTTTCAAAGTAAAGAGTTTTACCACTGGATCAGTGGTAATTCCCCCTTTTCATTCCTAATAGCATGGATTTGAGCCTTTTCCTTCTTTTGTTTGATGAGGTTGGCTAAAGGCCTGCCAATTTTGTTTATCCTTTCAAAGAACAAACTCATATTCATTGATTTTTTTATTGGATTAATTTCTGTTCTGATCCTCATAATTTCCTGCCTAGTACAAGATTTGTGTTTTTCTTGAAACTCTTTTTTTCTAGTACCTTTTCTAGTAGATTGTTTATTCAATTTTGTTTTTTCCTGGTGTTTTCACTGCTACGAATTTCCCTCATAGAACTGCTTTCATTGTGTCCCATAGATTCCTGTATGTTGTACTGGAGTTAGCATTCAACTGTAAAAACTGTCTAATTTCTTCTGTGACCCATTGGTTGTTCACTAGTGTGGCACTCACTTTCCAGGTATTTGTGATGATCTTGGAATTTGTTATTCAGCTCCAATTTCAAGGCACTGCCATCTGTCAGTATACAGGGGATAACTTTGATTACTTTGCATTTAATTAAACTTCTTCTATGAACTAGCATGTGGCCTATTTTGGAAAATGATCCATGGGTAGCTGAAAAGAACATAAATCCTGACTTTGTGGTTGAAATACCCTGTAGATTTCTATTAAGTTAATTTGTTTAAGAGTTTGGTTTATTATTTCAAATATTTCCTTGCTGAGTTTCTGTACAGTCAATCTGTCTTTTTCTGAAAGTGGGATATTGATATCCCCTACTACTATTGTATTATTGGTGTTTATCTGGCTTTCAAATCCATTAATGTTTGTTTTATATAGTTGGGTGCATTAGGAAAATTTGGTGCATAAATATTTAAATTGTTATTTCTTTCTCTTGAATTCTTCCCTGTTTACCAATGTAGTGGGCTTCTTTTTCTCCCTTAACCAGTTTTGGTTTGAAATCTATTTTATCTGCAAATAAGATGACCACTCTTGCTTCTTTTTAGTTTCCCATTAAATGGAGAACAGTTTTCCATACTTTTACTTTGAGCATATGGATTTCTTTCTGAATTAGATGTGTTTCCTGTATGCAACAGACTGTAGGATCTTGCTTCTTCATCCATTTAGCCAGTCTGTGTCTTTCAATTGGTGCAGAGTCCATTAATATTAATCATTATTACTGATATGGACAGACTTAGAGCTACCATGTTTTCCTGTTCTTGGTTCTTTTCTTCTTTATGTTTGCCTCTTCCACATCAGTTTCTTGTTTGGCCCAGTGGGTTGACTCTGTTGAGTCTCATGGATTTGGACCTTTCATTGTTTTTCTCCAAGATATTCTTTAGAATGTTTTGGAGTGCAGGTTTTGTAATTCAAACATTTTTCAGGTGTTTTTTTTCATGGAAGTATCTTACTTCCCCCTCAGTTTTGAAGGATAGTTTTGCAGGATACATCAATTGAGGTTAGAAGGTGTTCTCCTTAAAGATTTGAAACACTTCACTGAGAGAAGTCTAGAGTGATCCTGATGGGCTTCCCTTTGTATGTGATTGTTTTCTTTTCTCTAGCTGCTTGCAGTATTTCATTCTTTTTTGTCTATCTGAAACCTTTATAATTATATGCCCAGGTGCACATTGTTTTTATATCATCACCATTTGGAGTTCTATATGCTTCATATATTTGTGTGTCCAATTCTTTCATTTTCCTGTGAAATTTTCTTCCATTATATCTGGGAACAGTTTTTTTTTTTTTTTTTTTTTTTTTTTTTTGCTTTTTGGAGACAGGGTCTCGCTTTGTAGTTCAGGCTGGCCCTGAGCTCACTATGGTGCCCAGGCAAGCCGCAGTGAACTCAGCAATCCTCCCATCTCTGCCTCCCGAGTGCTGGGATTACAGGCGTGAGCCACCACGCCCAGCATTATATGTGGTTACCGGGGATTGAACTCAGGTCCTTGAGCTTGCAAGGCAGGCACCGGAACCACTGAGCTAACCCTCCGGCCCCGAGGGAACAGTTTTTTAATATCTTTTGCATTATTGCGTGCTTCCTCTGTGACTCTGTTAATCTTATGTTATTCTTCTTTAAATAGTCTACAAGCTTTTGGATTGATTTTTCATGGTCCCTTTCCATTTTCCATAAATTATACCTTTCCTGTTTATTGGCTGCCACCCTGTCCTCCAGGTCTGAAATTCGTTCTTCTATCTGATTCATCCTACCTCACAAACTTTCACTCTCTTAATTTCTTGGACCTCTTTTTGTTTCTGTTTAAGATTCTATTGCTTTTGCTATCTCAGATTCTATCATGGCCCTGATCTGCTCTTCAGCTTTATTAATTATTTCATTTACCTCAGGTAGAATCTGTCTTCAGCTCAGAAATCAGTTCTAATTTCCATTTTACTAGATCTGCTTTTGTTACCATTTCAGAGTCCTGTTGATTGAGCTTCCATATGGTCCATTTCTCTTTTCCCTGAATTCCCCTGGAATGAGAATCTTTGCATCTGAGATTTTGAGTTTTTCCTCACTTCTGAGCCTTTGTCCTCACTGAGTGATTTTTAGCTTTATACCTGGGCTGCTGTGGGCGTATGTCTAGCCTAAGATCTAGCCACATAATATATACAATATTCAGGCATCACTCTTTGGAACTAAAAAGGTAGTAGTGAGTTGGATGGTAGAGAGATACGAGAGAGAGAAATTAGAAATAGAATTTGAGGATATGTAAAGATCACAAGACCCTGGGTGACTGATAAAAGCTAGAGGACAAAAGAGATAGATGAGACAAAAGGCAGTATAGACTAACAGCAATAGGGCCATTAACATCTACATTCACCCCTCTGTCATAGTACAGGGGAGAGAGAAGGATAGACTGTATGCATTAACTTAGGTGACAGATAGTGACTGGAGAAATGAAGGTGAGAAAACTAAGGGAGAGTACTAGCAATGGGCATTCAGGTCACTATTTGCCTTCTCTTGAAAAACAGTAGTGATTGAGAGAGGAAAGAAAAATCCAAGCTTGGGCAGACAGCAATAAGATAGTAGAGAAGTAAAGAATAAAAGAATGGGGGGGGCAGCTACAACAATAGCAACCAGCAAAAAAAACAAAACAATGTCCAAAAAAAAGCAGAATAGAGTAAAATAAACAAGCTCTGAGGCATGGACTGATTGATACCTAGGTTCTGCTGGGGAATTGCAGGATGGAAAGTTAAAGGTCCCTTTTCCCCTAAAGTGGACTGAAGGTCCTGCAGGTGGTGCTGAGCCCAGAAACTGACCAATGGCAAAATTCACAGGGATTGCTCAGCTCAGTTAGTGTCCCTTCAGTATGGCAGGTGGGGGACTCCAATGCAGTGGTGTGGTTTGGCAAACTGGAGTGGGAAGCTGCCACTGCAGAAATGCTGTGTACAGATCCTTCCACTGAAACTCTTAGCAGGGCTCAGAGATACCATCTGTACCTCAGAACATCTGTCCCTCAGAGGAGTGGTGTGTGGGGCTTGCTTGGTTGACCTCAAAGATCCATTGTCTTCTCTCAGGAACCAAGTTTATAAGTGTTTAAAGCAAGAGTCACTGTGGTCCCATGGGGCTCTGGTCCACACTGTAAGCCACTTCTTGGAGGTGAGGTATGGCCATCAGTCTCGCAGGTGCAGGAGTCTCCATGCGTCAGCTGCCCCTCCCCTAGGAGTCCTAGCTCTGAAAGAGAGGACTTGCTCACTTGTCCCCTCATTCTCTCTTTGATTTTTCTCTTGCACTCTTTGATACTTGCCTCAGATCTTTGTTATCTTGTTTGTTTTTGAAGGAAGAATCCCCTACTCTTTTATGCCCAAACTGCTGTATTTCTGTTTGGGAACAACAAACTACAGAGAGAGACAGCCTAAATTTGTTACCTCTCTGATATTTTCCCAGAGTCCTCTCACACTTTCTTGATATCTACAATGTGTCACTGGATAAAAGCTTCTCCTACTAGGAGTCCGCCTCTTAAAAATTCCACCACATCCTAATTATGACACACTAGGGACCAGGCCTTTAAGACATAGAGACTTTCAAGATCCAAAGTATAGTGATAGTTTGGTGAGAAAAGTAGATCCACAAATGTAAGTCAAGAAACTGATAGAACCTGTTTGTTTGTTTCTTTGTTTTGAGACAGGGTCTCGCTTTGTAGTTCAGGCTGGCTCTGAGCTCACTATGTAGTCCAGGCAAGCCTCGAACTCAGCAATCCTCCTGCCTCTGCCTCCCGAGTGCTGGGATTACAGGTGTGAACCACCATGCCCAGCACTGTGGTATGTGGTATTGATGGCTGGTGGGCATGATTCTCCACACCCAGCATTGTATGTGGTAACCGGGGATCAAACTCAGGACCTTGTGCTTGCGAGGCAGGTGTTGGAACCACTGAGCTAACCCTCCGGCCCCATAGTAACTTCTGTACAGTAGGTATCACTATTCCCTTTATGAAGAATTTTACCTCCTGTCCTGTTGCAGCTTCCCTGATGTGCAAAGTAAACATCCTTGTCAATAAATTAACATCTGTATCCATAACCATTCAATTCAAAATGTATTTGGAAGCCCAGCACAGTAGATCACATCAATAAAGCTAGCTCCTTAGAAGGAAAGGCAGTCAGATCACAAAGCTAAGGCCAAACTGAGCAACATAATGGGATCATATGTCAAACATTAAGAATTTTTAGAAAGGCCTTGATGACAGTCCAGTTTTCAAGCAATGTAGACTTAATCTTCAGTATTATGAATACATGTCCATAAATATGTAAGTAGAGAGAAGTACTTTGAATGAGAACTTTCCAAATTTACTAACATATTGGGCCAGAGGGTTAGCTCAGTGGTTCCAGTGCCTGCCTTGCAAGCGCAAAGTCCTGAGTTCGATCCCCGGTGACCACATACAATGCTGGGCGTGGTGACTCACGCCCACCAGCCATCAATACCACATACCACAGTGCCGGGTGTGGTGGCTCACGCCTGTAATCCCAGCACTCAGGAGGCAGAGGCAGGAGGATTGCTGAGTTCGAGGCTTGCCTGGACTACATAGTGAGCTCAGAGCCAGCCTGAACTACAAAGCGAGACCCTGTCTCAAGAAAAAAAAATTACTAACATATTAACATGATCTCATGTATTAGATTAGGAGAATCAAGAGACTAGAGCAAAAATGCTAATGGTCTCTGATGGCCTTTATAACTGTGATACATTTTGGGTTATTTTTATTATCTGGAAAACCAAATAAAAATCCAAACTTGTCCACAAATAAATGTTAGTAATTGAAAGTAGGAAAATAATAATGAATCATTAGTCTTTAAAGTTTTACAAATTAACATCATATTTTATGTTCTCTTCTCAAAAAGTATGGCAACAAATGGTGGTATAGTAGACTGAATTTTAAAGTGAACTAAAAGAATAGTCTGAGGCAAATTAAAAACTGATGTTTCAGCTTGATCTCTTTGAGAGAATTTCAAAGTGCCTCAGGTAATAACTAATGCTATGACCTCCATCAAGAGGTGAGCAAAAAATAGATAAAACATCAAGTGCCTGTTTTGTTGTTGGTTTACTCAGTGACCTTGAATGTTTTATCTAAATGATCAGGTCCACTGTTTCTCCTTCTGTTAACAGCAGATAATCAACCTCTTCCAATTACCTCAAAGCTCTTTCAAAAATTAAATAAGCATAACACAAATGAATTATTGGTACAAAAGATAGTAATACAGTTTCAGTTGTCTGTCTCCATGATAGATAAGGTATTGATCACAAGCCCAAATGAAAACATTAAGGACAGTAAAGGATTATAAAGGATGAATGGATACAACTCAGAGAGAGACTACAGCAGTAGAAGTTGGGGAAAACAAGCAAAACAAGCACCAATTATCAGTTTAGCTGTGCAGTATCTGGCTCAACTACTAAATAAGAGATGTTTAACCAGTGTGTACCAGAGGGAATTAGTTTGGCCAAGATAAGAAAGTGGGCCAGTCAAGCCACCACCTGGTGTAATGGCAGAGGTGACATGTTGTCAGCAAGAGAAAAGAGCCTTGAGGAGAGGATATGGTGGCTTTATTTTCCACATTTCAACATCTCTTTCAGCAAATTGGGAATAATAATACTTATGGGAAGCCATGGGAATCAAAGGACATAATGCATAATTAGGCCATAGCGTGCAACAAACACTCACTGAAAGCGGTAGGGCTCATTGTTAAACCTTTAAAACTGGGTGCTCCTTGCATGCGACCATTTTCCTCATCTGTTCATTAATTTGTGAACTGATTTATGTTGCATTATCAAGGACTGAATGCAGAGGGGCCTTTACCACTGAGCATACCACTAAAATTTTCTATTTTTTTTAATTTTCCAACAGATTTGCATTAGATTGCTAAGATGTCCAGGCTGTGCTCAAACCTGGGACATTCTCCCCCAACCTTCTCAGAGTACTGGTGTTACAGGAGTGCACCCTCCTCCCATTTTCCTCACTGACTGTACTTCTAACTAGGTACCTGCACATGTAACCAAATGTTTTTCACATATTTTCAGTCACATATTTTGCCCCTTAAATTGTGGAAATGTTAAATATCCAGGGAATAGCTCTTCAGATTGAATTTCTCCAATCTGTGAAAGTAATCTCTGACAATGTAGGTTTCACCATGGTTACTACTCTTGTATTTCATCACTTTTTACATTAGGAAAGTCAAATATAAATAATGGTAAAGCAAGAATTTCACTCCCATTCCTCTTACAAACTAGCCAGTTTAAGTCTGAATAGCTCTTGTATGTTCATAGGATGTTTTGTGGGCTTCCTTTCATTAGAATACATTTGTGATAATATTAGAAATATCATTACAAATATATCATTTAATTTTGATGGAAGAGCTTATTCAAGTTATGTGATTTATAGATAAAATATGCTTTTATTTTCAAATTGTGAGCTGTGTGAAAATAATTACATATATTTAAAAAAATCTCCATGGAAACTGAGTGCCTTTCAAAGTTACTATTTTGTATAACAAACACCCTTAAAGAAGAATTGTGATTTGTGTTACATGTTAATTTTCAAGAATTCATATAAAATTCTTAATTTCCAAAGAGCCATGTATTTGGGGAAAAAGCTAGACTTCCCTCTTCATTTTACAGAGTGAAATCTTGGGTTCATGGCTACAAAGTATGTACAAGCATTTTTGCTCAAGCATTTGGATACTTGTTTTCCTTTTCAGCAACTGCTGTATGTTGTTGCGTGTGGTCAAGTGGCAGTGTCAATCGAGATAGACTGGCACAGATATGTGGCCCAAGGTGGCTCCTTAATTGTAGGCATCAAGTGATTGAATAGAACACCTGTTACATCAGAGTTCATTAATTCATTTGACAAAAATGCTACCAGTTGAACATGGTCATATGATTAAATAAGTACACACCCAGCATAACTACATAACTCTATATTATCAAATATTTTAATTTGTTATGTCATACATCTGTGAATGTATCCCTAATGCTATATTCTACTCATTTCTGTTATGCCCTTGGAAGTTGCGCTTGAGAATATGTTTTCAGCTACTTTGTTAGCAATTATAGAGGGAACAGGAATAGATACTTTTTCTCTATTTCTCAGAAATCCTTTGCTCTTTATTTCAGTTTTTGGCTTTATGAAATGCCCTCCAGCTATAGCAGCTGTAGTTGAAAGTGCACCATGCTGCTGTGGGCTTTGTTTTTTCACTCCCAGGTGCCCACTTACAGTCAAAATTTGGGGATCAGTACTGCAACTGTGTTGAATTAATAATTAGACTAGATTAAATGAGTAAGTAAAATTCTTATGCTGAGCCAGAAATAGTTACCATAAACAATGACAATAAATTGAACAAAAAATACAGCAAAAAGAAAGGAAACACATAGCTGAAATGTAGAAAAACGAGGGACTATAAGCTGCATGTTAATTATACCTCTGCCTTGAGATTAGAAATTTCAGCTGTGAGAGTTGTGAGAATCACCCAGGTGCCTATTCTTGACAGTAAACTATTGACTCTGAAAAATATTTTTGTTTGCTATAATATTCATTCACTCAACACTAACCCAGGGAAGAATACAAAGGACAAATCATGTCTATTCTTAGTATGAAATATAGTAAGTAATACATCGTATTTATGGATATTTAGAATTAGAAAACCTAAAAATTGTATGGTTCAATCTAATTTGTCCAGTTTGTAAATAAAAAGGTAAAGGTACTGGGCCGGAGGGTTAGCTCAGTGGTTCCGGCTCCAGCCTCGCAAGTGTAAGGACCTGAGTTCGATCCCCGGTTACCACATATAATGCCGGACGTGGTGGCTCACGCCTGTAATCCCAGCACTCGGGAGGCAGAGATGGGAGGATTGCTGAGTTCGCGGCGGCTTGCCTGGGCACCATAGTGAGCTCAGGGCCAGCCTGAACTACAAAGCGAGACCCTGTCTCCAAAAAGCAAAAAAAAAAAAAAAAAAAAAAAAAAAAGGTAAAGGTACTGAGTGATTCCTCTATCCAAAATTATTTTTGATGTCATATAATAGTAACTTATTCAGTGTGGTTTACACACATTATCTTGTTTAATATTCTTAACATTTCTCTGCAATAGTCTCATTTCTGAATTAAATACCTGAAATTTAGCAAAGTTAAGAAACTTGTCTAGTGACATGAAGACACACATCCTCAGTGATAGGCCCTGTGGCTCAGTGATAGCTCTGTGGGCTTCTAGCACCGTACTCCCCTCACAGTACAGACAGACAGTGTTTGAATACCTGAAATGCCCTCAGTGAGAAATTTAGAGTCCCGGATCTGGGCACCATGGTCAGGTTTCTTTATGTACTGTTTGGAGTGCATGGTTATAACCTTTTTATTTTTTTAACAGATCATCATGCTCAATTAACGGGTCTAATTCTGTGCTACTTACAAATGTTCTTACATGGTCAAAAGTCATGAAAATATGTGTAATGAAATAAACTATTTTATGCTAGATCACTCTCACTTTGAATCAGCGTGAAAATTCCCAATATCCTCAGTTGAATAAGACTAGTTTAGGAGGGAGATGGTGAACCATTTCAAAATCAAAATGTGTGATGACCCAAGTTTTTATCTAAATGATATGAGAGTACAGTGTTAAATTATGACCAGAATATTCTTAGAAGGCATATTCTAGAACAGAGTTTTTGCAACAGAGAAAAACTTTATGAGAGAGTTCAACCCACCTACTGCTTTAAGTTGGTACATAGAACATCTGCAGAGTCCACAAGAAAGCATCCCCTTGGTATTCTGTGTGAAAGGTGGGCACTATTCACTGATTTTTTTATGCATGCATTTATTCTTTGCCATCTGATTGAGGTAATGACTAGTTATTTGCAAATACAGTAAAGCTGAAAATATAGGAAGGGTTCTCAAAGATAACTCCAGATTCCCTTTTAAAGAAGCCCTGCTAAAACAGTTAAATATCATAATTAATGTTAGAGTAACTTTAGCTCCTCCTTTTTCTAGAGGTAGAAGCTTTCTCTCTCTACCTGGTGTTGTGTATTCATTTCCTAGCAACCAATGCTTTACTTTTGTTTCCACAGTCTCATGTTCTGACTTCTTTTCTAGAATAGTAGTCTAATTCCTATTACCTTAATAACCAGAAAGGAATGGCAAAAAAATTTGAAAAACAAAAAATGTCTAATAGATATCAGCTTTAGAGAACTATGTCATTTCCAAACACTTAACAAATTTCACAGTTAAGGAGGTATTGAAGTTTAAGGTCTTACAAAAAATTATTCCTAACAGAATAATATTGTTAACTGGGTTAGTAACCCAGTAGTTTTTGCTTCTAATAAAAGGTACAATGCTTTTAATTATTTCCTGTTTGATCCTGATGTGGCCATAATGCAAAATGCAAAATGACATTTGACAGCTGTCACAGGTGGTGACTAGTTTTTTTTTCATATCTGCAGGTTTTCCATTCACAGACTGCACTAAATTTGAATTGCAAATTTTTAGGGAAAAATCCATAAAATTTCAAAATGCAGAACTTGTTTTTCTGTGCTCAGAGCACTGGGAGAGATGCAATGGTATGTGTGGATACTCCCTGTTCTACTCTCCCAGATCCTGTCTCCCTCCAGATGTGCACCCTGAGCATTCTTCCTCTCAGTTCTTCATTTGCCATTTATTTTGTGAGCATCTTCGTCTCTGTGAAAAAGAGCTTCTTCAAATTTGTGCATAAAAAATGTTACCAAAAAGTAAGTAGTCAAAGCAGTACTTTAAAGGCTAAAAAAGAGCATAAAATATTCTTGGCAATAAAATAAAAACATTACTTCTTTTGAAAAGTAGCATGATGTTTCCTGCATCTATACTAAATAACTACAGGTCTTTTCTTGTTTCTATCCCCTCAACCTTGCAGTGTGATTATTAGTTACATAATGTTTACAATGTATTAGGTATTATAAATCATCTGCTTAAAGTAGCAGAGAGTGTATGTATAGGGTATGAGTAAATGCTGCATTATTTTTATACAAAAGACTTGAATAGCCATACATACTAGTATCTTCAGAGTTCTGAATTAATTTTTCATGCCTACAGGGGACTATACAAGTGTTTATGCGTGTATAAAACATTAGAGATAATATAGCATAATGTATATGACATAGTATTATAGGTAGAAAAGCCAGCTAGACATGTGTAGGCAGATAGATAGATAGAGCTGGCCCTTGAAAGACTTTCAAAAAAGAGGACATCCTCAAAGGTCAACACCATAAATGAGGAACTACACTTCCAGATAGCAGTCACCAGCAGACCTCACTCTCCCAGGATGGAATGTCAAAATCCAGATCCAGCCCCTCCCTGGAATGCAATAATTGCAAAATCCCCAGATAATGGGCAGGACCTTGAAACACCTGGAGGAGTCTCTTGACAAGCAAGACCCTCTAGGGCTCAATTTCTCATTGGACCCTATTCAATCAAAAGTAGCTGAAGTGGTTATGCTTGTCATCTACCCTTTGGTTAGTCACAGTTTGCCCATTTCTTTCAAATCTTATTGGAAGTCCCCACTGTACTCATTGGTCAATTGTAACCCATCTACTGTTTTTGAATCTTATTGGTAACCCCCTATTTCAGACCCGCCTCACCTCATGGCTTTGCTCCATAAAAGCCCTCTAAAAAGTGAGGTAGGGGGGTTACCCACTTTCTGGGTCCCCCTTCTGTCTCTCTTAAGGCAGAAGCTTTCTCTCTCAATTAAATTTTCCTACTCAAACCTCTGTTGTTCCTAAAATTCATTCTTTGATTTTTAGAGAACACAAACTTGCGTTTCAGGTGGGGAGTTAGGCCTTAACTCTCCTGCGTCAATAGCGTACCCTGTCTTTATATAGACATATATCTAGTATTTTATAGATATAATATATATTCATACACAATCACATTTGGTAGTTTGTGTGATGATTATCAAACAGTAATGTGGCATGGAGATTTATACCAAAGTCAGAGCACAGGTATACCTGCAACACTATGCATGAAGTAGACCATATGTATAAGTTATATAATATATATCACAGCATTCATACGAAAATTTTTTGACATATAATCAGGTTTTAATCAACAATAAAACAAGAAAAGACTTTAAAATATGACCTAGTACACATAAGAATTCTATTTGCCATATAGACTAAAAGGATTATTGACAGTGAAAGAGCTTAATTTATTTCCTTTTTGAGAAATATAGAAAATTGAAGTAAGGCTTTCAAATTCATGCTCAGTGGAAATTGTAGTATTTCAGCAGTTAACACAGATACACCAAGTGTTTCTGATCCACATCTGCCAGAAATTTCCAGGAAATTTTTGATCTATACCTCACAGAAATTTGCAGAAGTGTATCAAGGTAGGTGCTTAGACTACATACTTTGAAAAATAGTCTATATGTTGAACTTAAATTTATTTTTTACCTTTAAGATCCTACCTGGTTCCTGATCTGATGAACATTAAGAATTGTATCTCTATGATTGGTCCACCTATTTTAGCAGACCTATTCCTATTTATGGACCATCCTAAATATCTACATATCTACATCAACCCAAATAACATGCCTAATCAAAATGCTCTAAGAGATCGTTTGAACTGAGCTAATGTCTGACTCTCCTCCACAGTGGATTGATAACATTACTCTGACCTCCTTGCACCTCTCCTGTGTCGGAATTCAGCCAATTTGACTTGTTATCTACAAATGGCTACCCGTGGGGAACATACTGCTAAAATGGCCATGGATTAACAAGATACAAGGCTAATGCTGTTCTCCTGGCACAGCAGTTTAAATTCTCTCTTGCTACTTGGTTATTTTTATTGAATTTTAAGGATGTCTCCAGGCACCCAGAGAGCTTTAAAACAGTCTATTGGTGAGAGTAATAATTGCCATCACTGTTAGGGGATTGTGGGAGTCATTAGGCTGTAGATTTTAGCTAGATGACCTTTAGCCAGGGTCAGTTTTAGAATAATTAAATGGTGTACATGAAGTAATACATGGCCTCTAGATCCTGCCAAATTAAAGTGACAAGTAATAAATTAAAATCCATTTACTTGAACTGTGAAGCATTATATAAAATTTGTTATATTTTTGAACACTTTTATTACTCACCTGATTTTACTCAACTCCATTTTAAACAAAATTCTGTTATTTTTTTAAATTTTTCTCATTCATTTCCCATTGAAATATAAATTATTCTACTACTTTTTATCGAAGATCACCCAATTACACTGCATTTTCTCCATTTTGATACTGAGCTCTGTCTCTGACTCTCTCCCACAAAAACACATAAACAAGTTTACTTCCTAATATTTCTTTGTCCATGTTTTCACAATCTTACCTTTATTGTTCACAATACTGTTTCTTTTTTTTTTTTTTTTGAGACAGGGTCTCGCTTTGCAGTTCAGGCTGGACCTGAGCTCACTATGTAGCCCAGGTAAGCCTTGAACTCAGCAATCGTCCTGTCTCTGCCTCTGCTGGGATTACAGGTGTGAGCCACCACGCCCCGCCCTGTGGAATGTGGTGCTGACTGCTGGTTGATTGCTGGTGGGCGTCAGTCTCCACGCCCAGCATTGTATGTGGTTACCAGGATGAACTCAGGACCTTGCGCTTGCGAGGCAGGCGCCGGAACCTCTGAGCTAAATCTCCAGCCCTGACAATACTGTTTATATTTCATATACACATCAAGATCACATTCAACATTGAAAATTTGTACCAGTATATAACATGACTTAATTCTCATTTTTTCTCATTCCCCTCCCCACCCTACAGTCCCCATGTGTCCTATGTACATAAGCTTCTTTCTTTTTTTACCATTACAATTTTTCTTTACCGTCATTACTTATCCCAGCCCCTTTTCTATTTCATGCTATTGTGAAATGAATTAATTCCCAAATCTCTCTCAGTGAGCCACTTATTTGTGTATAGAAAGTGTATTGATCTATGAGCACTGATTTTGTATCCAGCTACTCCACTAAATTTTGTGATTAAGTCTGTTTTTTGGTTGAGTTTTAAGGATCTTCTATACAGAGTATCATGTCATCAGCAAATAATGACAGTTTAAACCCTTCCTTTCCTATCTTTATTCCTTTTATTTCTTTCTCAAGTCTAATTGCTGTGGCAAATGTTTCTAGCACTATTTTTTTTTTTTTGAGACAGGGTCTCGCTTCGTAGTTTAGGCTGGCTCTGAGCTCACTATGTAGTCCAGGCCAGCCTCGAACTCAGCAATCCTCCTGTCTCTGCCTCCCGAGTGCTGGGATTACAGGAGTGAGCCACCATGCACAGCACTGTGGTATGTGGTATTGATTGCTGGTGGGCGTGAGTCTCCACACCCAGCATTGTATGTGGTTACCCAGGATTGAACTCAGGACCTTGCGCTTGTGAGGCAGGGGCCAGAACCACTGAGCTAATCCTCCGGCCCTCTAGCATTATATTAAACAGGAGTGGTGATAGTGGACCTCCTTGTCTTGATCCTGATCTTAGCATGAAAGGTTTCAGTTTATGACCATTTATTATGATGCAAAATTTAAAGCAATGGGGAGTAATAGATCGATACAAAAAAAATCAACAAATCAAAGAGTTGGTCTTTTGAAAATGTAAACAAAATTGAAAAAAATCATAGCTAACAAATCTAACAAAGGAAGGAAAAAGCTCAAATCTATGCAATCAAGAATGAAAAAGGGGAAATCATATCTGGCTGAAGTCCAGAGGAAGATAAACACCTATTATGAGAACTTGTACTCCAATAAGATGGAAAACGCAGAAGAAATGGATGGATTCCTAGATACATATGAACTTCCAAAGTTGAATAAAGAAGATATGAAAGTGTGAGACACTCAAATATTCTGTGAAACTGAAAGTATAATTGAAAACCCACTGACAAAGAAAAGCCTTGGTCCTGATGGCTTTACTGCTGAATTCTACAAGACTTTTAGAGAAGAGTTAATGCCACTACTTCTCAAAATCTTTATTGAAATAAAAAGGGAAAGAATACTCTCAAATGCATTGCTGGAAGCAACCATTACCTTGATTCCAAAAGCAGATAAAGACTCAACCAAAAAAGAAAACTACAAACCAACCTCCCTCAAGAACATAGATGCAAAAATCCTCAACAAGGCCTGAGATGTAGCTCAGTGGTTCCAGTGCCTGCCTAGCATTTGCAAGTTCCCTGGTTGGATCCCCAGTAACCATAAACAACAATACTGGTTATTGTGCCTCACACGCAATGGCAATTAGTACCACATACCACAAATGCTGGGCTTGGTGGCTCAAGCCTGTAATCCCAGCACTCAGAAGTCAGGGGCAGGAGGACTGCTGAGTTTGAGGCTTGCCTGAGTTACACACTGAGCTCATGGCCAGCCTGAACTACAAAGCAAGACCCTGTCTCAACAAACAAACAAGCAAACAAACAAACAACAATTCTGAACAAGATACTGGCAAACAGAATACAGAGAATCATCAAGAATCTCGTACACCCTGACCAAATTGGATTCATCCCAGGGAAGCAAGTATGGTTCAACATATGTAAGTCAATAAATGTGATAACATATGGCATTACAAAAACCACACAGTCATCTCAATAAATGAATAAAAAGCATTAAAAACAATTCAACACACATTCATGATTAAAACCCTACAGGAAATTAGAATTGATGGACTTTATCTCAACCTGATAAAAGCTATTTATAAGAAACCAATAACTAGCCTCATATTAAATGATCAAAAACTGAAACATTTCAGATTAAATTTAGGAACAAAAGAAGGATGTTCACTATCACCACTCCTGCTGAGTATAGTGCTGGAAACATTACTCACAGCAAATAGACAAGAAAAAGGAATAAAGATAGGGAAGGAAGAATTTAATCTGTAATTATTTGCTAATGATATGATACTCTATATAGAAAATCCTAAAAATCAAAAGACTGTGAAACTTAACCACCAGATTTAGTAGTGTAGTTAGATACAAGGTCAATACTCAAAAATCAATAACTTTTGTATACATAAGCAACAGACTTCTTGAGAGTGAGATAGGGGATCAATTCCTACTACAATAGTATACAAAAACTGAAATGTCTAGGAATCAATCTAACAAAGGAGGTAAAAGACCTCCATTCTGAAAACTACAGCACTCTGAAAAGGGAGATTGAAGAGAATATCAGAAAATGGAAAGACATCCCTTGTTCCTGGGAAGGAAGATCCAATATTGTCAAAATGACTATACTCCTAAAACTACTATATAGATTCAGTGAACTCAGATTGAAATCCAAACAGTGTATTTCACAGAACTAGAGAAAATAATCCAAAAATTCATCCACAAGAGGCATAGAATAGCAAAAGCAATTCTAAGCAACAAGGAAATGGCAGGGAATATCATGGTCCCTAACTTGAAAACATACTGCAAACCATTGTGGAAAAAAAAAAAAAACTGTATGGTACTGGCAAAACAACAAACCTGAGAACCAATGGAACAGACCAGAAAATCCAGAAATAACTCCAATTATACTAATCCACCTTATCTTCAACAAAGGAGTCAAATACCCTCAATGGAAGAAAAATAGCTTTTTTAACAGCTGGTTCTGGAAAAACTGGGAGGGCTTCAACCTGCCAGAGACTAAAGCTGTATCTGTCTTTTTCACCATTCACTGAACTAAAATAACAGAGTATTAGAGAACTCAATATTAAAACAGAAACACTAAACCTGCTGGAAAACAGATTAGGTAGAACCTTTGAAGACACTGGCATAAGGAAAGATTTATGAAAACCTCAGCCACACAAGAACTAGAAGAATTAATCACCAAGTGAAATCTCATTTTATTAAAAGGTTTTTGTGCAGGGCATGATGGCTCATGCCTGTAATCCCATCACTCATGAGGCAGAGGCAAGAGGACTGCTGGGTTTGAGGCTTGCCTGGGCTACATAGTGAGACCCTCTCTCTCTCTCTCTCTCTCAAAAAAAAGAGCTTTTGCACAGCAAGAGAAACTACCAACAGAGCAAAAAAGACAGCTTACAAATTAGAAAAAAATGTTTATCAGTTATTTCTCAGACAAAGGACTACTATGTAGAGTACATAAATAACTAAAAAATCAACTCCCCAATTTAAAGACCCAATTCAGAAATGGGCATTTATAATGAACAGACACTTTTCAGAAGACGTAAAGGCAGCTAAGAAAGGTAAAGAAGTGTTCAGCATCTGTGGTCATTTGAGAGATGCAGATGAAAGCAACACTGATATTTCATCTCACTCCACCAAGAATGGGTACTGCCATGAATTCAACCAAGAAGAAATGCTGGCTGGGCTTTGAGGCGAAAGGAACACTTTTCCACTGTTGATGGAAATGTAGACTGGTGCCACCACTGTGGAGATCAGTGTGGAGATTCCTCAAAAACAAGGACTTGAGGGCCAGAGATTTAGCTCAGTGGTTCTGGTGCCTGCTTCGCAAGCACAAGGTCCTGAGTTCCATCCTGGTAACCACATATAATGCTGGACATGGTGACTCATGCCGACCAGCAATCAGTACCACATACCACAGTGCTGGGTGTGGTGGCTCACGCCTCTCATCCCAGCACTTGGGAGGCAGAGATAGGAGGATTGCTGAGTTCAGAGATTTGCCTGGGCTACTTAGTGAGCTCAGGGTCAATCTGAATTACAAAGCAAGACCCTGTCTCAAAAAACAACAACAACAACAACAACAACAGCAAGGACTTGAGATCACATGTGACCCTGGTATTTCCCTGCTACATATAGATACAAACAAACTAAAAAAATCATATCAGAGTGACATTTGTGTAGCCATATTTATAGTAGTTCAGTTTGTGATAGCTAAATCATAGAAACTGCTTAAATGACCATCACAGAAGATTGCATAAAGATTTTTTCATAAAATGAAATATTATTCACCCATAAAGAATGGTAAATTAAAGTCATGTATTCTCAAATGGATGTACCTTAGGGACATACTCATAAGTGAAATACAAAACATGTATAAATACTATGTCATTCTTCTAGTATAAGAAGCTGAAGGAGTTAAAATGTGTGATGGGCCAGGCATGGTGGCTCACACCTGTAATCCCAGCACTTGGGAGGCAGAGACAGGAGGATTGCTGAGTTCAAGGCTTGTCTAGGCTACACAGTGAGCTCAGGGACAGCCTGAAGTACAAAGCGAGACCCTGTCTCAAAAAAAAAAGTGTGATAGATATTGCAAAATAGGAAGAAAATATTCCAAAGGAAAAGGTAATGGGGGGCAGGAGTAAGTAAAGAAGGGAAAGAAAATATTTGATGGTTTAAAAAGGAAAGAGCAGGGGACCGTGTTTGCTTTGGAAGCACATATAGGGGTTGGGAGGTTGTACAGGCATGCAGAGAAATAGGAAAACATGAGAATCAAGGTGTGTCATGTACTAGTGCAAACTCAATACTGATTGTGATCATAATGTATATAAAAACGTACCAATAGAATCTAGTAAAAATAAATCTTATTTCACCTTAACTCACTATTTTTCTTATTTTATTTCTTCTTACAATTTTTCAATTTTTCTTTTTTGAGATTCTGACAGTAGGAATATTAGCTGTTTAGCTACTGCCCTACAGAGCCTAAAGTTCCATGCATTTTGAATGAAAAGGACCAATTTTATGAATATTACACTTCATATTGGGTACATTTCACTGATTTGCTATCAGGTTTTGCATTTCTATCTTTTGTCTGTCCACTCATTTGTAAGTTTTTTTAAAATTGAATTCTTTATTGGTACATTTTACATACAGCTCACAATCACGCTCAACATTGGGGAATTTGTACCAGTATATGAAACATGTTAATTCCAATTTTTACCCATATCCCTATTCACCCACAACCCCCTACTCCTTATATACATGCTATTTCCTTTTCTTTCCAAATCATATTTATCCTTTCCTCTCATTATGTTCCCCCACCACATTCCCTTTGAATATTTCCTATTTTACAAAAGCTATCATACATTTTATAACTCATTTACATTTACTGCTTCACATACCAGAGAAACAATATTGTATTTACATATCTATGATCTATTTAACTTATTGGTGTGTTCTCAAGGTGTATCCATTTGCACATGAATGAATGAAACTTGTCATTCTCTATGGCATAGTAATACTCCATTTTATTAAACAAACCCACATCTTTTTTTTTTTTTTTTTTTTGAGACAGGGTCTTTTGTAGTTTGGGCTGGCTCTGAGCTCACTATGTAGCCTAGGCAAGCTTCAAACTCAGCAATCCTCCTGTCTCTGCAGTCTCCAGTTGATGGGCATCTGGATTGTTTCCAAGATTAGCCTATCACAAACTGAGCTGCCATGAACATGGATATAGATATGTCTTTATAATATTAATCTTTTAATTCCTTTGGGTATATTCCTAGCAGGGGAATAGCAGGGTCAAATGGGACTTCTAATCCTAGTTTTCTGAGAGATCTCCACATTGAGGTCCACAATGGTTGTACAAGTCTACAATCCCACCAAAAGTGGAAAAGGGTTCCTTTCTCCTCGCAGCTTTGCCAGCATTTATTGTTGGTTGATTTCACAATAGCGGCCATTCTTTGTGGAGTGAGATGAAATCTCAGTATTGTATTCATCTGCATCTCTCAAATGACCAGTGCTGTTGAACATTTCTTCATATGCTTCTTGGCTGATTTGACTTCTGCTTCTGAGAAGTGTCTGTTCATTTCAGATGACCATTTTTGAATTATGTCTTTAAACTTGGTGGGACTGATTTGTTAAAGTTCTTTATATATTCTAGATAGTAGCCCTTTTTCTGACAAACAGCTAGTAAAGATTTTTTTCCCATGTTGTTGGTTGTCTTTTAGCAGTGTCAGTGGTTTCTTTTGCTGTGCAGAAGCTTTTTAGTAAAATGAGATCCTATTTGTCTATTCTTTCTGCTAGTTCTCATGCTATAGAGGTTTTGTTCATAAAGTCTCCTCCTAAGCCAATGTCTCCAAGAGTTTTACATAACCTGTTCTGCAGCAGCTTTATTGTTTCTGTTTTAATATTTAAGTCTCACCTTTGTATACACAAACAACAGACTCACTGAAAGAGAAATTGGGGAGTAAATACCATTAACCATAGCACCCAGACAAATGAAGTATCCAGGAATCAATCTAACAAAGGGGTGAAAGACCTCTACTCTGAAAACTACAAGACTCTGAAAAAGGAGATAGAAGAGGATATCAGAAAATGGAAAGA
>PVIC010000011.1:105281-150277 GCA_004025085.1 Thryonomys swinderianus
GGGGAAGGAATAAATATGATACAGAAAGAAAATAAAAGAGCATGTATAAGGGGGGAGGAGGGGGGAGTGGGTAGGGATATGGGTAAAAATGAGAATTAACTTGTGGCATATACTGGTACAAATTTCCCAATGTTATATGTGATTTTGAGATGTATATAAATTGTACCAATAAAGAATTCAATTAAAAAAAAAAGAAAATGGAAAGACATCCTTTGTTCTTAGGTAGGAAGAACCAACATCGTCAAAATGGCTATACTCCCACAACTACTATGCAGATTTAATGCAATAAAATCCCAACACCGTACTTCACAGAGCTAGAGAAAATAATCCAAAAATTCATCTGGAACCACAAGAAACCTAAAATAGTAAAAACAGTTCTAGTTAACCAGGACATGGAAGGGGGTATTATAATACCCAACTTAAAACTGTACTATAAAGCCACTGTGATAAAAACTGCATGGTACTGGCAAAGTAACAGACCCGAGGACTAGTGGAATAAATCAGAGGATCCAGAAACAACTCCAGATACACTAAGGCACTCTATCTTTGACAAAGGAGCCAAACATCCTCAATGGAGGAAAGACAGCCTCTTTAACTAATGGTGCTGGAAAGACTGGGCTTTAACCTGCAAAAAAACTAAAGCTAGACCTATCATTTTCACTGTGTACTAAACTAAAATCACAATGGATTTTATTCTTAAACATTAAAACAAAATCATTTGTAAGTTTGTCAGAAAGATTTTTAAAATTTCAGTCATAGTATTTTAATTTCTATAACTTCTACCTAAATTTTTAAATAATTTTAATTTCTGTACTATTTTCTATTTTTCATATATGTTCTTTTATTTTTCAAATTCTTGTAAAATATACTTTCATTTCTTTCAGTTTTCTTTTTCAGTTCAACCACTGTTCTTTTTTTTTTTTTTTTTGAGACAGGGTCTTGCTTTGTAGTTCAGGCTGGCCCTGAGCTCACTATGGTGCCCAGGCAAGCCTCGAACTCAGCAATCCTCCTGTCTCTCCCTCCCAAGTGTTGGGATTACAGGCGTGAGCCACCATGCCCGGCTCAACCACTGTTCTTAATATCATTCAAATTACTCCCATCATTGTCTCTTTGCTTATTTTTACTGCTTCTTTTTCTCAAGGAAGAGCAGGGATAAAAATGTTAATGCCAGGTTTTGTTTTTTTTTTTTTTGGAAAAATACTGAATCATAACACATTGAGTTCTATACTAAGGTTAGAGAGAAGTGGACCTATTACACAGCAACTAGACAACAATTCTGAACTGTGACTGATGCAATTTTCCACCAAATAGATGTGGATTTTGAAGACAAACTAGGTGAAAAATGTGCAATTTCAGAGCAGAACTAAGTAGCACTTAAAAGAGGGATTTTAACACTGATTTTCATTTTTGTGTGTATGAAGATTTTAAAAAGTAGGCAAATAGCAATACAATTAAAAGGAAAACTGCATTTACAATAGTTTTTGAAGACATAAATAATTGAAATGAGTTTGGTATGCTTTAGAGGTAACAAGAAGTATCACTAACCAGTGCATTAAAGATAGAAGTTTTTAGTATATTTGTAAGAATTGTGACGATCAGATGTGTCAAGGTAAGTTTCCTACTATGGCACATTGTCCAGAATCCAGGAAAATTGCATCTTTCCACTTTTGCATTTGACTTTCATATTTGAATTCCCCGTTTACCACACATTTTAGGAAAAAATATTATATTGGTTTCTAGAGAACAGATGAAAGAAACAGAAATGCCAAACACCATGTGTTTAACTGGCATGAGGCTACACGTGCTGCTTCCTCAGCAAAAGTAAAGTACATTTGGGAGGTACAAGAGCCTGCGACTGTGAGTAGGTACTTTGACAGGAAACTGATAGTTTAAATATTTGAACTTCCAATGTTTTCAGAGAAGTGTTGGATAGAAAGAACATTTCTTCAACTCAATAGATATTTTTCTATTTTGATTTACCTGACCTTTTTCTACTTTTACCCTACTTATTGTCTTCACTCTCTAAACTCTGTATTCTTTGGCCTGCATTTCATTTCATTTTATTGTATTTTTCTTCTTCTTTCATTTCAGTATATTTTTATGAGATGTTTGCCCTGCTTCCCTCAGTATGTCAATTTTCTTGATTTCTGTGTTGTCATTTTGTCTTTTCACTCTTCCAAATGGATTATAAATGCCATCTTATGTAAGTTTTCCATTACTTTTCCCCTAATTTTCTGGCACATACTTTAAATTGTTCATTCTGCATTTATACTTATCCCTGCTTTTAGAATCTCTTCAAAGCATTTTATTTCCTTGGACCTTCATTCAAATCTTCCTCTACTCACAATATGATTTCCTTCTCCCTTCTCTATCTTGTAACTTCATTCTTACTCAGGCTTTAATTCAAGTGTCATCCTTGATTAGGTGCTCTTCCCTTTTCTAATGATTTTTATACTTTGTGGTTCATGATACTCTATTTTCTGCATTTTTCATTATTTTCTGTAAATTTTACATAATCTCCCCAAAGTATCTCACACTAAACTCACAGCATTTACCTTCTAATTAATCTGTTATATGATGTTTGTCCAATCTTTAAGTTTTTCTTGACTCTACAATACTGTGATTTTTTTTTAATACAGAAGAGATTATATCTATCTTTCAGTTTTCAGGATTCCTGTTTTCCAAAGAACAAAGATCCAGGAACATTATACAATCTCGATTCTTTTACTCTCTCTAAAATCATTTCACATATTTTGCCTCTTACTTTTTGTCTCAAAAATGTTTTGGACTATTTTTCCTTGACCCCAAAATGTCAACTATTCATCTTATGGCCATGGGATCTGCACAGGTGTTTCTGTTTTTCTCCTTCTTTATCAAATTAACCATCCTCATTTACATCACAGTTCTTGGGTCACAAGCCAAGAGCATACCTTACCACTGCACTTCCATGCTTTTGTAAAGTCATATATCATTCATCTAGTGTGCTTCTGTGTGAAATAATGCACCAGTCCATATAATTATCTAATTAATAGTTTCCCTATTCTGAGTAATTGCAATAAGAGAAGCCATTGCACCTAAATTTGCTTAATGTTTCTCAATGATTCTCCCTATTAAACTTATGTACATATTTATTAATGAAATAATTATTTATAAATTTAGAAATTTAATCATAATCAATGGGTTTTCTATTTTAGTCTATGAAATGTAGGTCTTTTCATGGTATATATGCAGTATTTAATAAAAGTTATTATTATTATTATTATTATTATTATTATTGTTATTTTGAGACAGGGTATTGCTTTGTACTTCAGGCTGGCCCTGAGCTCACTATGTAGCCCAGGCAAACCTCAAACTCAGCAATCCTGTCTCTGTCTCCGGAGTGCTGGGATTACAGGCATGAGCCATCATTCCCGGCACAGTGGTATGTGGTATTGATTGCTGGTGGGCGTGAGTCACCACACCCAGCATTGTATGTGGTTATGGGGATCTAACTCAGGACCTTGCACTTTCAAGGCAGGTGCCAGAACCACTGAGCTAAATCTCCAGCCCCTAAAAGTTATGATTGAATGATTGAGTTGAAGAAACATTAAGGGACCAGAGATTTAGTTCATTGGTGCCCGCCTCTGCCTAGCAAACACTGAGTTTGATCTCTACACCACATACCACAATACCAGTCATGGTGGCTCACACCTATAATCCAAGCACTTAGAAGGCAGAAGTAGAAGGATTGCTGAGAGTTCAAGGCTTGCCTGGGCTACATAGTGAGTTCAGGGCCAGCCTGAACTACAAAGTAAGACCCTGCCTCAAAAGTGTAAGAAAGGGAGAAAGAAAGAAAGAAAGAAAGAAAGAAAGAAAGAAAGAAAGAAAGAAAGAAAGAAAGAGAGAGAGAGAGAGAGAGAGAGGGAGGAAGGAAGGAAGGAAGGAATGAAAAGAAAAAGGAGAGAAAGAAAAGAAAGAAAGAAAGAAGGAAAGAAAGAAAGAAGGAAAGAAAGAGAGAAAGATTAATTAATTACCAGACCATTGAATCTGTGGTTACGGAAGGAAGATAGTATTTGGGAAGAGCATTGGTAAAGGATCTCTGGAGGAACAGTTATTATTGATTATATATTATACAGTTAATTTTATTTATATATAAAATTAGGCAAGGGGATTTATTAGGTAGATTTACAAGATTAGAGTCCAAGGAGTTGACAGTGATCATCTATCTGCATCTACCTGAGGGAGAACCCAAAGATCTAGCAGGACCTCCATCCAAGCAGCTGGAAGCCATGGAATGGGACAAAAATGGAGTATCAGCTCTAGACTGAAGACCTGGAAGCTCCCTGGAGAGTCACTGGTATTAGTCTGCACTGAATATCTGAAGAAACTGGAACCTGACACCTACAGGCAATGGTAGGAGGAAATGATACACCCTCTCAAGCAGAGTGAAGTATTTTCACATGCAAGCTAACTTCCCCCTTCTTTCCCTTTCATCCAGCTGTGCTACAAAGCTGTTGTATGGTGCCACCCACAATCAAGGTATGTCCTCTGCCTTCAGTCATGCCAGTCATTTCCAAAAGTGCTCCACAGACACACCCAGAAGTATGTTTTCCTGATGTGTAAGATGATGTTTCTTAATCCAGTCAATTGTGCTCAATGGTGATTAATGGTCTTAAAGAACTCTAATTCCTGATAACCACCCCCACCATTCTCTATGTGGCTACTAATACATGTCTTATCATTGAAATCTCCTTTCCAAAACTCTTGTTGAAGAATGGAAGATTCTTTTACCCTTCTGTCTTTTTATATTTAGGACAAGGAAATAGAACTCCTTCAACATATGGTCCAATTTTTTCTCATTGTAAGAAATTTTAGATGCTTATTTTTTTCTCCTGTAAGATCTAATTTGAAGTTGGTCTGCATTATTTTGATTTATTTAAACAAAACCATATTTCCTTAATTCTTCTTACATATATTTCTCCAAGTATGATTTGTCCACTGAGAAATTGGCATGGAATTTGAAAGGTAAGGACAGAAGGTTTCAGATTTTTGTCCTTATCCTTCATTTTATGTCCAGCAATTCCTCCCAACTGCTGTCCCCTCCAGTCATCAGTGGCTCCAGCTGTTCCCCAGATACTCAGCTGGAAACCCATAGGGACAATAACTTCCCTGATTTCAACACCTGCAGTCCTTATACCTCTTCAACAGTCACACACAACCTGTTTTCCAGGTTGAGTGATTGACAATAACTGATCTTCCAGTTTTACATTTAGACCATTCTTTTTAACACTGTACAAGATTTTTCTCCCACAATCTATGCTATACTTTCCATGTCACATAAATGTTTTACTTCCTGCTTCACCCATAACAGATGCAGAAACGGATATCTAGAAGAAACTATTAATGTAAGGAAAAACCTAAAACGTGACAATGACTTTGGCATTTTGACAGTAACAAAGATAGTAGGGTGATATAAAGGACATCAAGAAAATTGATGCTGTAAATTGGACAGAAGATTCACACTTATGTTAGTGGAGCAATTAGACTTCCACATGCAATAAAATAAAGCATAGAAGGTAAATTTGTATATCTGACTAAAATTTTGCTAGCAGAATATTGATGGTGTCAATTAAGAGATGAGGAATATAAGTAGATTTCAAAAATATATAGAGGATGTGTATCTAACACAAACTTGGTTTGGAATGAAAGTTCTTGTTGCTATAAATCTCATGTAAATGATTTTAAAAACATGTCCTTAAATGTAAGACAAAATATAAGATGCTCGAAGAAAAATACAGCCAGTAGGTCAAGGTCAAACTGAGGACAAAACTGAGATCCTTTGTTAAGACCTCAGGGTATTTTAAAATAGAGCAACAGCCCAGGCCCCATGAGTCCACAGTGTGAAGATGGCAGCTCACACCGCCCCAGAGCTGCTTTGTTTATCTTTTCCCAACTAACTTTCCATAACTTTATGTTGGTGCCTTTAAATCAACCATGGCAGGAGGATTTATGTTATTACAAGGACAAAGGATTACAAATCAATCCACTCTCTTCTGAAGGGCTTTGTGTTAAATGCTCATCATTACAGCACTGGTCTCAGATAAAGCACCTTTGATTGAGTGCCCTCCTACAACACTCTGATTTCCTGCCCAAAATAGAGAAGGAGCAATGTCAACATCTGTATTCAAGAAACTCGAGTTAGTTTATTTTTTCTTTTTAAATAATTTGTAAGTTTATATGCAGTTGTAATAAATAGTAGGGAAAGAAATTATGTTCCTTTTCCAAGTTTTCCAAATGATAATAAAATCTTCCACAAGTACCATAGTATGTCACAAGCAGGGAACTTTCATGACATTAAGGACACAGGACAGTTTCAGCTACAGCAGGATTCTCAAGTGGCCCTTTTCCAACCACATTCACACCTTTTCTGATATTTCTAAAGACCCACCAATCATTAATTTATTCTTTGGCTCTAAAAATCTTATTACTTAGTGAATGTTACATAAATGTAT
Organism: Thryonomys swinderianus; assembly: GCA_004025085.1. Taxonomy (NCBI): domain Eukaryota; kingdom Metazoa; phylum Chordata; class Mammalia; order Rodentia; family Thryonomyidae; genus Thryonomys; species Thryonomys swinderianus. The sequence continues at coordinate 111,773 of PVIC010000011.1, forward strand.
TAGTTCATGAATACGAAACCATTGAATGCTGAAGTTTTGAACTCAAGAAATACTCTAAAGATGTATCCAAGTTGTTGCATCCATCAACGGTTTGGTCTTTTTCATGTCAAGCAGAGTTTCATGTCCTGGACAAACTACTGTAGCCAACCATTCACCTCTTGAAGGATATCTGTTTTGTCTTCAGTTTGAAATTTTACAAATGAAGTCACTATGAATATTTATATTCAGATTTCATGTTTGTGTCTGTGTGTGGGGGGGATGTGTGTGTGTGTGTGTGTGTGTGTGTGTGAGAGAGAGAGAGAGAGAGAGAGAGAGAGAGAGAGAGAGAGAGAGAGAGAGAGAGAGAGGATCTTGCTTGGCTGGCCCTGGGCTCACTATGTAGCCCGGTTAAGCCTTGAACTCAGCAATCCTCCTGCCTCTGCCTCCTGAGTGCTGGGTTTACAGGTGTGAGCCACCATGCCCAGCACTGTGGTGTGTGGTACTGATTGCTGATGGGTGTGAGTCCCCGTGCAGGTATATATTCAGGTTTTTGTGTGGCTTTATATTCAGGTTTTTGTGTGGACTTTTGGTGCCATGTGCTAACTTTTTGTTTAGCTTTGTAAACAATGTACCAATCTGTTTTTGCAGAGTGGCTGTGCCATTTTAAATCTCCACCAGCAAGGTATGTGTAATTTAGTTCCTGTAAGTCATTAATGGTACTTAGTACTGTACCTAATTCTTTTTAAATTATAGCTATTCAGATGCATCTCTATTGATATATCATGTGGGTTTATTTTGCATTTCTCTAGTAGCTAATTGATGTAGACCTTCTTGCTTAAAATTTTGTGTCTTTTGATCATTTTCTAAGTGCTTTGCATGGCTTAGTTACTACTGAATTTAAAAAAAATAATGGAATTCTTTATTGGTACAATTTATATACATCTCACAATCACATATAACATTGGGGAATTTGTACCAATACACAAGTCAATTCTCATTTTTTTTACTCATATCCCTACCCACCCACACCTCCCCACCCCCTATATACATGCTCTTTTATTTTCTTTCAGAATCACATTTATTCCTTCCCCTCATTACATTTCCACACCAAATTTCCTTTGGAAATTTCCTATTCTACAAAAACTGTCATACTTTCTAGAGCTCATTTGCATCTACATGTGCTCATATCAAAGAAAAGATTCAGTATTTGCCTATCTGTGATCTATTTATTTCACTTATTAGTGTATCCTCCAGGTGTCTCCATTTGCACATAAATGAATTGATCTTGTCATTCTTTATGGCAGAATAATACTCCATTTTATTTTTTAAAAAAAACACATCTTCTTTAGCCACTCTCCAGTTAATGGGCATTTGGGTTATTTCCAAGATTGAGCTATCACGAACTGAGCTGCTATGAACAAGGGTGTACATCTGTCTTTCCAATGTGGTTTTTAAAAATTCTTTTGGGTCTATTCCTAGCAGGGGGATAGCAGGGTCAAATGGGACCCCTAGTCCTAGTTTTCTGAGAAATCTCCACACGAATCTCCACAATGGTTGCACAAGTCTACAATCCCACCAACAGTGGAGAAGGGTTCCTTTTCCCCACAGCCATGCCAGCATTTACTGTTGGTTGATTTTGTGATAGCGGCCATTCTTTGTGGAGTGAGATGAAATCTCAGTGTTGTTTTCATTTGCATCTTTCAAATGACCAGTGACGTTGAACATTTCTTCATATGCTTCTTGGCTGCTTTGACTTCTACCTCTGACAAGTGTTTTCATTTCTGATGCCCATTTTTGAATTGGGTCTTTAAACTTGGGGAGGCTGATCTGTTTAAGTTCTTTATATATTGTAGATAATAACCCTTTCTGTGATAAACAGCTAGGAAAGATTTTTTTCCCATGTTGTTGGCTGTCTCTTAGCAGTGCCAGTGGTTTCTTTTGCTGTGCAGAAGCTTTTCATTAGGATGAGATCCCATTTGTTCATTCTTTCTGCTAGTTCTTGTGCTATAGAAGTTTTATTCATAAAGTCTCCTCCTAAGCCAATGTCTCTAAGAGTTTTACCTAGCCTGTTTTCCAGCAGGCTTATTGTTTCTGTTTTAATGTTTAAGTCTCATATCCATTGTGAGTTTATTTTTGTGCATGGTGAAAGAGATAGGTCTAGGTTTAGTTTTTGGCAGGTTAAAGCCCAGTTTTTCCAGGACCATTTGTTAAAGAGGCTGTCTTTCCTCCATTGGGGATGTTTGGCTCCTTTGTCAAAGATATGGTGGCTTAGTGTATCTGGGGTTGTTTCTGCATCTTCTAATCTATTCCACTGGTCCTCGGGTCTGTTACTTTGCCAGTACCATGCAGTTTTTATCACAGTGGCTTTATAGTAGAGTTATAAATTGGGGATTGTAATACCCCCTACCATGTTGTGGTTGCTTAGAATTGCTTTTGCTATTCTAGGTTGATTGTGGTTCCAGATTAATTTTTGTATTATTTTTTTCTAGCTCTGTGAAGTATACTGTTGGAATTTCAATTGGAATTGCATTGAATCTGTATAGTAGTTGTCAGAGTATAGCCATTTTTTAAATTGAATTCTTTATTGGTACAATTTATATACATCTCACAATCACACATAACATTGGGGAATTTGTACCAATATATGACACAGTCAATTCTCATTTTTACCCATATCCCCACCCACCCACACCTCTCCACCCCCTATATACATTCTCTTTTGTTTACTTTCAGAATCATATTTATTCCTTCCCCTCATTATATCTCTACACCAAATTTCTTTTGGAAATTTCCCATTGTACAAAGACTGTCATACTTTCTAGAGCTCATTTGAATCTACAGGTTCTCGTATCAATGAGAAGATCCAGTATTTGCCTATCTGTGATCTATTGATTTCACTCATTAACGTGTCCTCCAGGTGTCTCCATTTGCATATAAATGAATCAATCTTGTCATTCTTTATGGCAAAATAGTACGCTGTTTTATAAAAACCCCACATCTTCTTTATCCACTCTCCAGTTGATGGGCATTTGGGTTGTTTCCAAGATTGAGCTATCATGAACAGAGCTGCTGTGAACAAGGGTGTACATCTGTCTTTCCAATGTGATTTTAAAAATTCTTTTGGGTCTATTCCTAGCAGGGGGATGGCAGGGTCAAATGGGACCCCTAGTCCTAGTTTTCTGAGCTATTTTGATGATGTTGGTTCTCCCTATGCAGGAACAAGGATATCTTTCCGCTTTCTGATCTTCTTTTCTATCTTGTTTTTCAGAGTCCTATAGTTTTCAGAGTAGAGGCCTTTCACTTCCTTTGTTAGGCTGATTCCTAGATATTTCATTTTTCTGGGTGCTACTGAGAAAGGGATTGACTTCCCAATTTCTCTTTCAGTGAGTCTGTTTGTGTAGAAAAAGGCTGTTGATTTTTGAGCATTAACCTTGTATCCATCAACACTACTAAATTTGGTAATTAAGTCTAGCAGTCTTTTGGTTGAGATTTAGTATCCTCTAGATAGAGTATCATATCATACTACTGAAATTTTTGATAGTGCTTTGTACATTCTAGACATTCATCCAGAGCCATATGATTTTATTTTCTTCCAGTTTTTTCTTAATTTTCTTCTTCTCTTCTAAGTCTTTCACAGAGAAAGACTTCTAAAATTTTGAAGAATTCAAGATTATCGATTTTTATGTTCACATCTCACAGCTTTGGTGTCATTATGATTTTGCATAGGACTGGTTTCTAAATATTTTTCCAGTTTTCTTTTTTCAGAAAGATTTTAGCTTCACATCCTACATTTATGTCTATGATTTAATCTGTGTAAAACATGTATTGGAGTTGAGATCTAAAATCCTCCTGCAAATTCTTGCATATTCAGAAGTGAAGCAATTGGACTATGAAGCTGCTAGCTTTCTCAACAAATGAATCCATCAATACAATCATAATCAGGAGCATTGCAAGAAAGAAATTGGAAGTTGGGTTGTGAGGGTTCATTGAAGGGAGTGAGGCACAGGACCTTGAAGTTTACATGTTGTACCAAGCCCTTTCCTCTCTGGCTTTTTCATGCTTTTTCTGTGCTTTCTGGTTGCTGTGAGGTGAGTGGTTCTGTGTCTTTCTACCATAATGCTTTTGCATCATCACCAACCTAAAAGCAGTTGAATCCAGCTAAGCACAGACTGAAACCTCTGAAATCAGGAACAAAAATGCACTTTGGCTTCTAATGTTAGTTTTAATAGATACTCTGTCAGGAGAACAGAAAGTTAACTCATCGTGTGGCTATTTAAATTAAAATGTTTTCATTCATATTGACCAAAGAAAATTTTAATGAAATTTTGCATAATTAGACTAACAGCGAATTCAGAATAAAGAGACTTCTAAGCTCCTATCTGATATGAACAGGAAGTATACTGAGATCATTAGTCAGTTGAAAATATCGTCTGTTTTTTTAATAAAAAGGAATGGGAAGCAATAATCGTGAACCAACAACTCACAGAGTGATTTGAGAGCCAGAGAATTCAAATTTCATGGCTCAGAATTCAGCCCTGTCCAGCACCTCCCCAACACCGACGAGGGGCTCTAGAAGCTTTTTCCTGGTGAGATCATGCTAATATGAAGTAATAATTGTTCCTCACAGAGAGTACAGATGAATGAGGATCAAGCTCAGATTCTCAGTCCCCAGATGTGGGAGTAATGTCATTCTACTGCACAGGCAACCCATAAACCATGAGAGATTAATGCTTTATATTGTACAGATGCTGTTTTAACTCTTTATAATATATAGTGTTATACAATAAGTAGCTGAAAACTCTTATTAATTTTGTTATTAAGATCCTCAACCATATCTACTATATGCAGTTCCACTCTTATACTTATTTAATTTCATGCCTGGAAGCCACATCAAAGAAGGCACTCTGCAGCCAATCTATGCTTATAGATTCACACCACAGAAGTGCAACAGAATTGGTTCAATTGGAAAGTCTTTTACCCTTCACAGGGAGCAACCTGTGTTCATTTACAATGTTGAGCCCTTCTTTCAATTACAGAAGTCCTCCCCCCTGCGGAATTTATTTGTGTACCATATGTTTACAATTAGGTTTAGTGGTATCTTAGTGGTATCTTTGATCGAACTTTCTTTTTCTCAACAGAAACACTTTGTTATTATTATTTTTCACTTTCTCTAAACACATAGCACATTACTAACAATCATTTAGAAATTAGGAATTTTTTTAAAAAAGTTCTTTCAGTAAAGTGCATAAAGTATTCCTATCAGAATACTTTCATCACATTGTATTCTTATTGACATCATACAAGCCATTATGGAAAAATATATAATGTCAAATGAAATTGATTTGATATGTTTTGTCAAGAAAGTTAGTGGAGGGCTGGAGATTTAGCTCAATGGTTCTGGTGCCTGCCTCGCAAGCACAAGGTCCTGAGTTCGATCCCGGTAACCACATATAATGCTGGCTGTGGAGACTCACGCCCACCAGCAATCAATACCACGTACCACAGTGTTGGGCATGGTGGCTCATGCCTGTAATCCCAGCACTCAGGAGGCAGAGATAGGAGGATTCCTGAGTTTGAGGCTTGCCTGTACTACATAGTAAGCTCAGGGCCAGCCTGAACTATAAAGCGAGACCCTGTCTCCAAAAAAATAATTAAATAAATAAAGTTAATGGGGAAAAAGTTGTTTTCCAGAGTAAACCACCTGGAATATGAACTTTTGGAGGGTTAATATTTATGTTGTACTTTTCTTGATCCACCCAGGATCCAGGTATTTGAGAAAGTTTTCACTAATTAAGGTACTTAGTTTAGTTTGACTAGAAATTTTCAACCCACTATGAGTAATTATTTAGTGGTTATTTTGAATCATATAAGATGGTTTTATGAGATTAAGGTAAATAGAAACAGGAAGTCTCCTAACATGACTGATTATCACTTATAGTTCTTTTACTCAGCATATGAACTAACTGTTACATGGTGGCTTTGCTATAATTTATTGACAGTGGTGCTGTCTGTGCAGTGGTATTCAATGCAGTCTGAACTCCATGATTTCCCAAAGCAGCAATGCATAAGATATCTCTTCATGTTCAGAAAAATATCCATAAATCACCTTGTTCAAAGGTGAAAATCCTCCTACACTTCACCTCTGACACCTGTAAGACTCACTGGCCAGCCTTATCCACGTCTCCCTTATTTAATTACCTTAAGTCTCCAGGTTTTCTCCTTCGACAATCTATGACTCTCAACATTCTTTGTACTGTAATAGTCTGACTAAGATCATCTCCTTAATGCATTTTTCTTTCATGTGAGCAAGTGCTGTGGAATTCAAATGCAACTTGGGACAAAATAAACACAATAAATAAAACAAAACAAAATTTTATTGACATATAGACTTCTTTTTCCTTTATACATGGGTATACATGTACACAATGAAGATGTTTAATGATCTCAGAGAAAAGCATCAAATTTGATTATTTAATTAACATAGTTAATAATGGGTTCATTACTTCTTTTTAAAATAATTCATTGGTGAAACAGGATAAATACAAATTTGTAATTGTTTCAATAATAAGCAACTATTTAAGTATATAGAAATAACAATTTAACTGCACTTTAAACTACTTTAGGTAACGTATTAATTTGTCTTTACTGCTAGAAGAAATCACCACAAAATCCATGAGTAAATACAGTTACCAGCTTACAGTACTGGAGACAGAAACCTGAAATTTTAAATTGTTATGTTAAAGCCAAAATGTTGGTGGGGCTGTGCTTCTTCCAGAGACTGTAGATATAATGGTTTTTCTTGCCTTTTTCAGTTTCTAGGGACCCGCCACATTCCTTGGCTACTATTCATTTCCTCTATTTTCAAAGCTAGCAGCAGTGAATGGAGTCCTTCCCACTGACTTCTTCTACCTCAACTTCCACTTTAAAGAACCCTCTTCGCACTGAATTTAACCAGAAACTCAATATCTTCATTCAAAGTTCCACTAGTTAGCAATCTTAAAGTTCATTCTGTTATCTAACATATTAACAATTTGGGGGGATTCTAACTTAGACATCACTGTGTCTATCATAAGCAGGATATTCATGTCTTACATAAGTAAATAATTAGGTTCATCTGCCAGGAAAAGTCCCAGGGAACTGTACTGTGGGTGAGCTGGACACTATAGTTGAACTATGTTCCTTTCATTTACACAGCTTTTTCGTGATACATACCTACCGTTCTGCCCAGTCACTCTTTTGGTACCACAATTCCTCTACACAAACTTGCTCTCAAAAAGTTTCCATAGATTCAGTCCTCATGAAAGTGTCTCTCTGTGCTAGATGAATTCATTAAAGATTTTCTCTCCGCAAGTTTTATTTTTTAACAGGGGTTAGTTCTCATGTGTAATTTTGGACATGAATGTAGAGTTCGGGGAAGCACTGTGCTAACAGAGAGGTATGTGTCAGAGCTCTAACCCCTGACATGCAAAGGGAGTCACTAGAATTGTGCTCGTATTGAAGTCCCATCAGGAGAGAGGCTTTTGCTATGGATCTTACTAAGAACTAGACATAAAATTTATGTTGTATGATCCCATTTATGTGAAATACAGAAAAGGCAAAACTATATAACTTAGGTGGGTAGAAATTAGAATAATTTTGCCTATGGTGGATAATGATATGAGAAGAGAGCATGAAGGAATAATTTTTGAGTAGTGTAATATTCTTTATCTTCACAGGAATGGTAGTTCCCTGAGTGTATGAATTCATCAAAACAACACATTGTACACCAACAATGTATTTTAGTATATTTAATTTTTATCCATGTTTTTAAGAAGTGATGATGTGAATTTTGTGATTAGGACAAAGAGAAAATTAAACTTTAAAATATTTTGACTATGCATATGAATTACTCATAAAAGTTCAGCTATATAATCTTAACTAACACTAAGAAACTTTCCAAGCTTGTGATGAATTCTATTATTGGCTTATTTTTATTTACAATCTCTAGGCTACCCTATTAAGTAAATCACTTTCGTAGCATTAGCTATTAATATTTGTAGCACAAACTGCTACTATATTCATAGCCAGACTTACTTTCAAAATTACATTCCAAACTTTCCAGCAGTCAGGAATAACACTTTCTCAATAATCTCAATGCTACTAGGTTAAGGATTTGGAAATGGCCTACTGTTCTTGGACCACAGTTTCAATATTTAACTATTTCAGCTTGAGGATTCTTTATAGCCTCCAATTTGAATGTTCAATTGCAACCTCAAAATATGTTAGAAAAATTCTCCTCTTAGAATAAATAATAGAACTCTACAGACCATTGTTTTAGAATAGAGCATAAAGATGTTATGATAAAAAGTTTTAAGATAACTGAACCATGAGGATTAGAGATTTATGGGAAGAGAACATGAAAGAATGTTTTGCGGCAATAAAAATATTTTATTTCTTCTCAGGGACAGTTCCTGCCCCTAAAGATGCTCTAATGCCCATGTGGTTAACTTTCCTGGACAGTTAACACACCAAAACGTAAAATGTTGTTAGTATTATAAATTGTCCGGGGAAAGACAGGGAGTGAGCTGACTTGCTAAAGTTCTTTCAATGATCCCTTAGCAGGACTGGAAATAGAAATGTTGGGTCTTCTGTTAGGTCCCTCTAATATAATGCCCTTGTGTCATTCTCATTCATTTCTCTGAACTTTGCTACAGCGACTTCATAATAAATGAAAGAAGCCAAAAACAGTCTTCACACCAAAGAAAACTGTCAATTGTTTCATACTATATTTTCTCTATTCATTAGAATCCATGCAAGCAAGTCCATCATTCTACACACAGGTACCATTTCAGAGCAAGCCTACTAGCATGTGCTTGGTTTTATAATAAGATCGAGGAGATTCCCAAGGAGATGAAAGGGAATCCTTTTCACATGGTGACAGAAATGAAGATCTTCCCCAACCCCCCGCCATGATGGGTATCTCTGTTTACCTTCTACCTGCCTGTGTGTGATTCTAACAATAGGCTCTGATCCATGATTTTCCATGAAAAAATCGTTTTAATTTTCATAGTAATATGGCTAATAATGGTTTTATAGCCATATTCCTTGTGTTCCAAACTACTGCCTAATACTTCAGTTAGGCGGGGACTGAAGTAAGTTGTCAATGTGGATTTAGGCTTTCAATGTGATAATACAAGTCACAGACATGTTCTTTCATATAACACTCATTATGACCTCCTACAGAGTCTGAGTTGTGGAAACTTTTGAGACTTCTTACATGGCCTGAGGAAATCTACAGTTCCTCTTACAGTGTTTTTCATTTATTCAAATTTCACCTTCTGGTTCTATATTTTCAAAGCTTAACCAAAGAAAAAAGAAGAAACCTTGAAAATGTTGTGCTTAGTGAAAACAGCCAGACCTTAAGTTTTAAGAATTCATATTACAAGCTTTGAAGAACACACACTTTAATTATTCCACAGACGCTCAACTCAAGTAAAAATAAAAAATGCTTACAAAGTAGGGAAAATAGCATCCAAACTATATTTTTTTAATTTATTTTTTGTCACCACTCAGTGAAACCCTACTAGAAAATAACATGTATGTTAGTTATACTTTGAATCTTACATGTCCCCTGCAGGCCCATGTATTCAAGACTGACCCCTAAAAGGTGATAAAAGGGACCCTTGACTTACAAACTCAATTTATTTCCAAGGGCTGTTTGTAACTCAAGTTTTTCAGCGGAAGGCTCAGAATCCTCTACACAGCCTTCAAATACTCTCTCCTGTATATAGGCAGATTCCAGTGACCTTAGAGAGACGTTGGCCCAGAATTTCTCAGTTAATCCTAGACAGGAAAGGATGTTGTATTGTTTCTTCCTAAATTCTTTAAGGGTTAAATCTGTATCTGAGACCATCTGGAAACACAAGCAGCCAGCATTCAGGATGTAACTTAAGGAGTTAAGGATTTAGCTCAAAAACCTTGGATGCACAAGGGCCCAAGTTTGATCCCTGGTACTCCCCCCCCCGCCAAAAAAAAAAGAATGTAACTCAAGATTTTGCTCATAAGTAAAATCCAAAATTCTGCTCATGACTTAAATTGTTCATCTGTCAGGCAGATCATAACTTGAGGGACCACGGAATCGGGAGATAATGAAAATTCTAAGAGGTGAAGCACAGAGGGAGGGTTTCTGGTGATTAGAAGTGTTCTTGATGTTTACTATAGGACCCTGGTCTCTCCTTCCTGGTTTTCTCCTTCCCACACAATAAAATGAGCGGTTTGTGACAGGATCTCTGCTATCCGGACCCCACCAGAGGTCAAAAGGCAATAGATCCACTCAATGCTGGACAGAAACTTCTAAGATAAGGAGGCAAAATAAATAATTTCTCCCTGCTAGTTAATTATTTCAGAAGTTTGTCATGGCAACAGCAAGATGAACAATGCACTGTATTTCTAGATTAAAGAAATTACAAAGAAAAATAAATTCTAGAGAGGTAAGAAAACCATTACAAAAATGATACAGTGAAGACAGTGTTTTAAAAGTTTTGGGAAACAGCATCCATGAGGAAAGCATTGACTCAAGCTTGGGTGAAAGAAGTTACAGAGGTAACTCGGGGTCTAGTGGAAGAGATTGTTCAGATGCTAAAAATATTTCTCTGTGTTTGGAACAGGAGGTTTCAAGAGTTCTATCACTGGTTCTCTGAAACTAGGGTCTTTGGATCATTTATTTGTAGGCCTTTCTGGTAGGTGGGGATTATATCTATATTCTCACAAGGAATGTTCTATACTGAGTCCATCACTCTAAATTCACCAGTGTGGAGGCCAGTGATTTACTTCAATGGTTCCAGCACCTGGTTGACAAGTAAAAGTGTCCCCATTTCAATTCCCCATTCCAAAAAAAAAGGTTACTTGTGATAGAACATACTGCTAGATGTTTATTAAAGCTGTTAAGAAAATAATTACTTTGTGTGATTATGTGACCAGCACTACAGAATCATTTATTTTTATTTATGCATTCATTCACTTCATTCATTTATTAAATTTTCTAAGATCTTCATTATAAAAATGAGGAAATTGGGGTATTGGTATAACTCATTGTAGGGTTTATGCATATTATGTGGGAGGACCTGGATTCAATAGCCAGCCAAAAGCAAATAAATGAACACTAAAAGCATCTTACCCATTTAGGAATGAGTGTAGCTTGGTGTTTGCTAAATGCGAGCAAAGCCTGGAGTTCAGTCACCAGCATGAAACTCAGAAAGGAAGGAAAGAAGGAAGGATGGAAGGAAAGATGAAATGAAGGAAGGGAAGGAGGGAGAAAAGAAGAAAAGGGAAGGGAAAGAAAGGGAAGGGAAGGAAAAGAAGATCATGTAGAAATTTAGCTCTTTTTTATTGTACATAAAGTATTATAGTAACTTTAAGAGTCTCACATGTGTAGCTTTGATCAGGAAGAGTGATGATGTAGCTTTATAAGGTTACTTTTTGGTAGACTTCTTATAACACACTTGGATAAAAATAACACATTTTAACAGTACTACTAAATTCACTAATAAGTAACAATAGCTTTCATATATATGAAGAATAAAAATTGAATGAAAATTTAATCAGATTATATCCATTCAAATAAAATTCCAGTCAATTTACACTCACCATAGAATGATTTAATTAGAATTTGAGCTATACTAGGGGATGGTATGTTTAAGAAAAATAACCATGCTATATTCCCGACTTGTAAATATTTCCATGGTTATTGCAAAACTTTCCATTATGTGGCTGCTACCAAGAAATCAGTAAAACTGACAGTGTAAATGAAGACTATGTGCATAACAGATATTGTGAAACAGGAAGAAAATATTTAAAGGGGAACTAGGGAGGGAAGATGGGGGAGAGGAACGAGAGGAGGAAAAGTAAGAAAAGCAGGAAAAATGGAAACAAAACTTTTGTAAATACAAAGGGGGTGGAGGGGTTAAGAAGAGGAAGGGGGGAATAAGAACCAAGATATGTCACATACAGCTATAAATTCCCAGTGATGTATGTGATCGTAATGTATAACTAAAATGTATCAAAAAATTAATGAGAAAAAATTTCCATTATGAAGATTATTCTTTCACTTGGCTTAATTCTGAATTGATCCTTTTATTCATTTGGAGAATCATTTGACTAATATGAACGTTGAGGAAGAGAAATCCCCTGTGTAAATTATTTTTGTATTGATGATCAGAAAATAGAGCTGAAAAAGAAAAGATTATTTATGGTTATAGAACCTTTAATTTTATTACAGAGACATTATCAAATTCTTAAGGCATTCTTTAATATTTTCACACTTTATTCTGTCACTTAGAATCGCTCTTTTGTTTTCCTCTCTTTGCAAAAATTTTAATCAGACTAATAGTGATATTCAAATTCTTTCATGTTTACTTTTAAGAACTCTTCATTTAACTTCTTTGAAACTAATGTTGCTCATAACTGAGTACATCTTGACATTTTGAAAATGAATACAGTCCTAGGAGAACGTGCAGTTTACACAGATCTAGCAGCTGTTCTCATTTGGGATGTATAAAGTCCTATTAAAGATGTATTAGTTTCTCTTCAGGAATAAATGTCATGGTAGGGCCCATGAAAAGCCCTCACACACTATCATTTATTGCCCTGTCATCTTATTCTTTGCATAACTTCCTTATGGGGGAGGTTTTCAAGGGATGGACTAACTGATAAAAAATAAACATACATATTTAAAATTAACGACTCTATAATGCTTTCAAACTATCAGTTACATTCAGATTAGTTTTAGTGGGAACATGTATATCAAGAACTTTTGCACAGAACCTCCTAAGTACTGCTGATGATTTTTTTCTTTACAAATGCTTAATGGAAGATACTTATTGTTGAATTATAATCTTTCAAAAATAAAAATTGCAAAGAATAAGAATTGAAGAAAGATAAAATGCAATAGAAGCTATTTCATAACTATAGGAAAAATAATATCAAAAGAATCCCATATTTCTTTAAACCTGTGACAGCATTTCACAGGAAAAATATCACCTTACCTTCTGTTTTAGACTGGATGTTTTTCTCTGCTTGAGAACACATATGTTCTGAAGCTACCCTGAGCCCTGAGTTATTTATATCAAAAGCTTTTAAAATGTATAATTTACTGTCATTATCATATAAGTTTTACAAAGCTGCTTATACTATTATTCTTTGGCATATAAGTTCTCTATTAATAATTTAATATTGCTTGTTATTCAGATTAGCCTAGATAAGAAGCCCATTTTGAAATCTTGTTGGTAATTTAATTTCTTATAAGTTAGATCAGTTCTCAACATTTTATTCCTAGCAATATAGGGATGATTTTACTTCCAACATACTTCACTTTTGGCTTCTACTCTTGACATATAAATAAAACCCTAACATACCAACCAACCCTAACATGTCCTATGGAAACTGTGTCATACATGAAAGCACGTATAATAAACAATCCTTTATCATAGTCACAATTTGAGATTTGCTCTTCCAAACTTTCAAGCTTTCAAAATTTAAAGACTTAAAACCAGGTACTGTGGTTCACGCCTGTAATCCCAGCACTTAGGAGGCAGAAGCAGGAGGATTGCTGTGAGTTCAAGGCAAACCAGGGCTACACAATGAGTTCAAGACCACCGTGAACTACAAAGTAAGACCGTGTCTCAAAAACTAAAACAAAACAAAAAAGAAGCTTAAAGATTTAACTAATATTAGGAAATGAGTATAGCTGCTGAGTATGTCATACATTTTAGAATAACATATAAAATAAAATACTATGGAGCCATCAAGTAGCATTTGAATTACATGCAAACAGAAAGACTTCATTTCATGAGATATGTGTTAGTGGCTCATAGTATCACCTCTACTTCCTGATGGGGTAGCAGCTGTCCTCTGATGTGCCTTTTGACTCTGCCACTTCTGTCTGGGAGCAGCCACCTGTGAAGTGAATTCCCTTAAACTAGAACTCAAAAGAAATCTTTTCTCCTTTAAGTTGTGTTTGTCAGATGCTTTGTCCCAGCTATAGGAAAATCTAAAATATGTAAAATGTGTACTGGAAATGGAGTCATATTTGTGACTATGCATGTCTATGTTCAGAAGCTTCTGGACTTGTCTCTGGGAGAAGTCTGAGTAGATTTGAAGATGTGAGCTTGAGAAGCCCTAGAATGCTGAAAGCAGAGCTTGATGGGGAATTCTTGTTAGAGCTAAGAAGACCAGAATGCTGACTAGAACGTGAACAGGAAAGGTTAGGCTCTTGAGGTTTTAGATGGGAAAGAGGACTATTTCAGAAAATGGACTTGAGGCTGTGCATGTAACATTCTGAGAAAGGAATTGCCTATATTTTCCCATGTCCTAAGATTGTATAAGTCTAAATTGAAGGTAGCAGATTAATTGATATGATGGTGAAAATTTAAAGGTAGCCTAACCTTTAGGCTGGGCTGTAGGCCTGGCTACTTTCAGCCAGGAATGATGAAAATCTAAAGCAAAAGGCAAAGGCAAAAGAGCTAGGCTAATGGGCCCTAAAAAGCGTATGTTAAGTATGAAATTTTGGGAAATAATTGGATCCTGGGTACTTTTCTCAAATTTATCATTTGGATCCGTGGTACTTGTACTCATTACTAGGTTAATCCTTTGATGAATTCATAGCTGAATGTGCCATCAGGAAGGAGGGTCTGGTTGAAGAAGGTGGATCTTCAAAACTGACCTTGAAGGATCTAGTTACCTCCCCAGTTCCTCCCTTTTCTCTCTCTTCTTCTTGGTTGTCATCTAGCTGGCCCTAGCTACTGTCCTCACCTGCAGCCTTACACATAATATTTCTGCCTTGGAGCCAGCTACCTGTAGATGGAATCCTTTAGAATCACTAGCCAAAATAAACCTCTTCTTTAAGTTGTGAGTTTTGACTAATGTAGTTTTTCACAGCAATTGGAAAGTGGCTAATACATCTAAATGAGCAGACAGTTTTAATATATTGTAGATAATTTTCTCTTTCATAATTGGGTCAGTTCTCATCACTTCCTTGTAGAGGAATGCATATAGAAATTTGGGGAAATAATTACTTATACTTTTGGGTGCCCAAATCAGACATGTAAACCAATCCCTAATATGCTATGCTATGTCTTTTGGGAACTCTTTCTCATATATGGACATGTCATTGAATTTATCAAAAATGATATTATCATATATAGAACTCTAGACTTATTCTACCAAAATTTCAAACTTCTATGACTTAAAGATTTACATTATACTAGAAAAATATAGCTGTTGAGTATATCATAAACATTAGAATAAGAGGCAGAGTTTAAAATTATGAACTCACCAATCAGTGGCATGTCTGCCATGTGGAACAGGACGGGTGCTTCAGTGGCCATGTGCTAGTGACCTACAATGTTCCATATTTCATGGCTTTGGGGAAGGAAATATCTACCTTCAAAAAATAAAATTGTAGCTGCCAATTATCTTCTTTTCCAAAAGATATCTGAATTTTTGCCTTCAGTGATAGGACTCCTTACAGTCTACTTATATAATCATGGGAATGTTTTTTTGTGTTGTCAGTGAAGTAGACATAGATTTGCCAAGTCAGATCAGAGAGCAAGAAATATCACTTCTCTCTAATGACTTTGACATTTTAAAGTATTTTTTATTGGCCCTCAGTTTAAGCTTTGCTTGTTTTTCCTGGTTATTTTCAGTCTACTAATACTTGGCAGGAATGTCACAAATTACCTTAAGGATCTTCCTCATTTTATTATACCTGGTAACATATTTTTTATGTGTGCTAATGGTGAAGAGCTTGCCAGCATCTATCATAAAGCTAGTTCCTGTATCTATAATTAATAAACATTTTATAGGAAAGTAGGTTATTTTTATGTGTCAAGTTAGCTGGGCAATAATATCCAGTTATGTAATCAAACACTAATTAGGTGTTGCTGCAAAGTTATTAAATTTAAAAGCAGCCACCCTGTGTTCAAATGACAGAAAAATTTTTTAAAGAAAAATTATGTAGAAAGTCTACTTTAAGACTTAGCATCTGGGCGGGAGATTTAGCTCAGTGGTTCCAGCACCTGCCTCGCAAGCGGAAGGTCCTGAGTTCGATCCTGGTAACCACATACAACAATGCTGGGTGTGGTGAGTCACGCCCACCAGCAATCAGTACCACATCCCACCATTCCTGGCGTGGTGGCTCACTCCAGTAATCCCAGCACTCGGGAGGCAGAGGCAGGAGGATTGCTAAATTTGAGGCTCACCTAGGCTATAGTGAGTTCAGGGCCAGCCTAAAAAAAAAAAGAAAAGAAGTTAAGCATCAATTTCTATTTAAATTTCCAGCTTGCTGGCCTGTCTTGTATACTTGAATTTGCAAGATCTTACAATAATTAAAGCCAATTTCTTGCAGTAAACCCATTAATATATTCATATAACTGATGAATCACTAATTATTAAGGTAGGTGGGTGGGTACACAGACAGACAAATAAGTAGATACAAGCATGCTTACAGAGATACATTTTCAGTTCACTTTCTGTGGAGAACCCTGGTGCACTTGTTAGAGAATTTACTGAGAGTGGTTTGGAAGTAATAGAATGGTTTTAAAGGAATAGAATCTAAAGGATGAGTTTTCTAAATTAATTCTGTGGAGATAATTTGAGTTTATGACAAGCCTTGTTCCTCATCAAACTGTTGCTTTATCCATCTCTTCACTTTTGATTTTGGATTCATATTTTCCTAATTAGTTAAGTGATTCATAGTTTATTTTTATAATATGCTCATTGAGATATAATGCGCATGATATATAATTCAACCATTTAAAGCACAAAATCTAACATTTTAATACATTCATAAAATCATGCAATGAAAGACTGTTTTCTGACCAAAGCCAAAGTCCCATACTGGACTCTGTAACACTTAGATGTAGTACTTCCTTCCAAAACTTTGTCATGATATTGAAGCTTGGCAAATGCTACTGTATGTTTTATCTTTATAGATTTGCCTATTCCAGATATTTCATATAAATTGAATTAAAGGGTACAATGACATTTCATTCAAAAATGGGCACATAAAAATGTTTGTCCTATTAGATTATTATGAATCTAAAAATATCTTATTGCCTGGGGATTTTGCAGCCACTGTAATTTTTAAAAAATTTTTATCTTTATTGGTACATTGTATATACACACCATGATCACACTCAACATTGGAAACTTGTACCAGTATATGACAAAAATTATTTTCTTTTGTTCCTGTTTCCTTATCCACCCCACACCTCCCCCACTCCTACATGCATAAGCTTTTTTCCCCTTTTTTATTACCATCACATTTTTTTTTTTTTTTTTTGAGACAGGGTCTTGCTTTGTAGTTCAGGCTGGCCCTGAGCTCACTATGTAGCCCAGGCAAGCCTCGAATTCAGCAATCCTCTTGCCTCTGCCTCCCGAGTGCTGGGATTACAGGCATGAGCCACCATGCCTGGCACTGTGGTGTGTGGTATTGATGGCTGGTGGGCATGAGTCTCCACGCCCATCATTGTATGTGGTTACCGGGGATCGAACTCAGGACCTTGTGCTTGCGAGGCAGGCACGGGAACCACTGAGATAAATCTCTGTCCACCATCACATTTTTTCTTTATCCCTCGTTACTCACTCCTCCACCACATTTCCCTATGAATATTATAGAGCACTGTGTTACACGCATGTTCAGTGATGCTAGTGGAAACAAACCTACTGTGGTGCCTGTTGTACAAAAGTTTACCACATGTATTTTTATAGAAAGCATGATATTTGATGATGCAGATAAAGAATTGTTGCTATTTTATAAATGTAACACACTATGTTTTAGTTGCGTGTGTATGTGTGTATGTGGTACTAAAGATCTTGTGCTTCCAAGGTAGGAGTGGTACCACTTGAGCTAAATTCCCAGTCCTACTATGATTTTATTCTTGGAGTGTAGTTATTAAAAAAAGTTAATTGCAAACAGCCCCAGGTACTTCCTTCAAGAGACAGCTGAAAAGAAGAAAGCATAGCTGTGTTGCATATGAAGAATGTAGGCAGACAAGACAGTGGAAGACAATGATGTGGTTTAGGTATGTTTTTATGTATTAGTTTATTTTTAAAAGTTTAAAAGTAAAACATAAATTGCAATTTTTTTTTTTGAGACAGGGTCTCGCTTTTTTGTAGTTCAGGCTGGCTCTGAGCTCACTATGTAGCCAGGCAAGCCTTGAACTCAGCAATCCTCCTGCCTCTGCCTCCCGAGTGCTGGGATTACAGGCGTAAGCCACCACGCCCAGCACTGTGGTATGTGGTATTGATGGCTGGTGGGCGTGAGTCTCCACGCCCAGCATTGTATGTGGTTACCAGGGATTGAACTCAGGACCTTGCGCTTGTGAGGCAGGCGTTGGAACCACTGAGGTAAATCTCCGGCCCACAAAAATTTTATAGAATAAGGATATAATGAAAGAAAATATCATGTAATATTGTACAGTTTTGATTGAAATGTCATTATAAAAGATCTAAACAGTTTAAAAACTTTGAAGTCAGGGAGTAAAAGAGTTTCAGTAGTTAAAATTAACTTATCACTGAAGAAAAACATTTTCTATAAATTCAGTATGTCTCACATCTGAGGATGTATGCAGTCTTCATTGAGCATGGTAACATCCCGCCCCTCAGATTCACTCGCCACTCACTCACTGACACCCAGAGAGCGTTCCCTTCATGGTAAGAAGCCTTTACCACTGGTGGGTGCCATTCCTCACCTTTCACATTTTATTCACCATTTTTGCATTAGTTCCACAAATACTTAGCACTCTGCTACAACAACCCACAGAGTTCAGTACAATAACCTGGTGTTTCACTTTCTGAGGTACTGACATATTGGTTTCCAAAGGAGCTGTTCAATTTGACATTCCACCAATGTTTGAAGGTTTGAAGGTTCTCCTACATTTTCACCAACATTTCCTATATTTTGCCTTTATTATTTAGACCTAAGCACTGTATTTTTTTTTTTTTTTTTTTTTTTTAGCTTTTTGGAGACAGGGTCTCGCTTTGTAGTTCAGGCTGGCCCTGAGCTCACTATGGTGCCCAGGCAAGCTGCCGCGAACTCAGCAATCCTCCCATCTCTGCCTCCCAAGTGCTGGGATTACAGGCGTGAGCCACCACGCCCAGCATTATATGTGGTTACCGGGGATCAAACTCAGGTCCTTGCACTTGCAAAGCAGGCGCCGGAACCACTGAGCTAACCCTCCGGCCCAGCACTGTATTTTTTGAAGCTCTGCATATTATGTGTGTTGCTTGTGCTTTCTGTGCCATATCTAAAAACTCTTTGCCAATTCCAAGATCCCACAGA
Organism: Thryonomys swinderianus; assembly: GCA_004025085.1. Taxonomy (NCBI): domain Eukaryota; kingdom Metazoa; phylum Chordata; class Mammalia; order Rodentia; family Thryonomyidae; genus Thryonomys; species Thryonomys swinderianus. The sequence continues at coordinate 131,070 of PVIC010000011.1, forward strand.
TTTACGTGTATATGTTTTCTTGTGACAATTGTGCAGTTTATGCTCTTACATGGGGTCTTTTCAAGTTTAGACTGACTTCATTCCGCATGTTCAATCCAGCTGTCCCAGAACCATTTATATATGATTTACTCTCCTTATCCCTCTCTGAGGCAACTGTAATATCATGCAAGGTGCAGAACTGGGAAACTCAAGGAACTGGTACTTCAATTGAAATAACAATTAAACAAGAAAGCTTAATTGAATTAATTCTTTCGGAACTCTTCAATCCAAACAGAAATTTACACCAACCAGATGGGTGTTTGGTGGGAACCAAAAGACTGCTGATTTCCAGTAAGAAAACACTGTGGTATGGAGATCACTTGGTTTCTATCATTCTCCATCTCAATGGTACCTACATACACATCAGCCTGACTACTGGTGAGACCAATAGGTGTCAAGAGGTAGCAATACAGAACTTTTTTCAAAATAAAAACAAACAAAAAACATGTGGTTGGGCATTGTGACCTGTCTGAAATTACCTGAAAGGCAGGCCCAGTGGTTCAATTTCCTTTTGCAACCTTGACCCGCTCAGTCTGCAGCAGATTTCCAGCAGGAGCAGCAACTGTGCACAGCGTTTAACGACATACTCCATCTGCACTGTTTGTGCAAGTGATGGCAGATGGGACGAGAAGCAAACAGGTTCACCCGCTGGCAGATTGGGCTCAGGAGAAAGACTCTTGGAGAAATAAGACCTGCCAAAGTCTACTCTGCAGAGCATGTATAAGGATTTGGATCTAAAATCCCTTCCAGAAGGCTCATGTGTACATAGGTAACCTTTTGGTAAGAGTTCATCATGAATCATGAGGGCTCTAACTTTAGCAATTGATGAAATCTAATTCAAAAGCTTTATTACAACATGATAGAAACTTAAGGAGTGGGCCTACCTAGATGAAGTGTGTCATGCAGACATTATCTTGAGAACAATATATTGTCCCCAAACTCTTCCTTCAGGTTCTCACTTGGTTTTCATTTCCTGACTGCCATCAAATAAGTAGCTGATACATCTGCCTCACCACCAATAGCATTGGAGTCAGCTAACCATGGGTTTAAACTCTTTAAGCACAAAAAAGAATATATTCCTCCCTATAAGCTCTTTTCTTCTTTTTTTAAAATATGAATCTTTGCACTCGGGAGGCAGAGACAGGAGGATTGCTGAGTTCGTGGCGGCTTGCCTGGGCACCATAGTGAGCTCAGGGCCAGCCTGAACTACAAAAGCGAGACCCTGTCTCAAAAAGCAAAAAACAAACAAACAAACAAAAAAATATGAATCTTTATTGGTACATTATATATACACATCATGATCACACTCAACATTGAGAATTTGCACCAGTATAACACAATTTCTCATTTTTTCCCATTCCCCTGCCCAACCTTCAACCTCCCACACCTATATGCATAAGCTTTCTTTCCTTTTTTCTACCATCACGTTTTTTCTTTTCCCTCAATACTTACCCCTGAACCTCATTTCCTTTGAATATTTACTATTTCACAATATCTATCATGCATTCTAGAACTCATTTACATCTTCAGTTTCTCATACCAGAGAAAAGATACAATATTTACCATCTGTAACCTATTTATTTCACTTTACAGGCACTTTGTCACAGTGAAGGAAACCTGACTCACATACTAAGGAAGCCAGAATGCATTTGCCGAGGTTCAGATATACCACCAGAACATAGCCAAGAGAAACAGCTCCACACAACTGCTCATCTGTAGGTTCTGTGCAATTAGGAAGTGAAGCATAGAAGTTGTTTAGGGATTAAGAGATGCTTCAACTCAGGATCCATCTCAAAGACAGGGAAAGCGTTTTATATTTGAGAAGTGTTTTGTGTTGCGTTGTGTTGCTTTATTTTGTTCTGTTTTTGCTCCATGTATTTAAGAAAATGAATGCCAGTGATCACGTTACTGACTAAGTTCTGTGATAACAGGACAGAGACTTCAGCAACCACACATAAGAAGGAATAAAGTCTCAAGGAAAATTATTACAGCTGTAGCCTTTAGTAAACACTGGCAAAAGCAAAGGAGGGAGGAGGATCTAATCCACAGGGTCATCAACTTATAATATTCCTCTTCTTTCTTTTTTTTTCAACAGAAGCTATGCAGCATACAAGGACATGAGAGATTATAATTCTTTCACAGAAGAAAGAATGACTGAAATTCTTTTTGAGGAAGTTCATAGAAGTTTATAGAAAAAAAAATTTAAATTAGCCATCATATGAGATGATTAGAAAATATCGCTTGGAAAAAAAACTTTTAATATATGCTTGGAGTAAAATTTTTAAAACTATTTTCATGAGACTAAATTGACTATGTTTGCATTTTAATACAGCTCTTTTTCTATTTACTATTGTCCTCTATTCAGCTTTGAAGAAAACCTTCAAATCTTCCTTTGCTCCAGAGAAGAGAGACAAGACAATTATCCTAAAGTGTGTGCTCTGCATTAGTCTGAAGTCAATGCCATCTGCTCTCCAATTGAATCATTGAAAAGATATAGATCTGTGGAGAAAAATGACAATGCTTCTAGAACAGTACACCTCAAAGCAATGACCTCTAGCCTATGTGTGCATTGGTCTACAAAGGTACAGAAATTGAGAGTGTTTACAGACTTCTATAGTAATTTAACAGAGTAATTCTATGTCTGTTGAGTATAATAACAAAAGACCAGGTACTGTTTCAAATGCTTTCTATTTCATTTTCCTAGTCATTTTTATTATACTTTATAGAAGTATTGATCCACAACAAATTGGAAAAAAAAATTAAACTATTCCATGAATTTCCAACTGAGGGCTAATTTTCTCATGTTCCATAAATTGTAATGTTATTATTGATCATTTAAAATATTTTCTAATTCCTCTCATGATTTCTTTTCTGTCCTATTGGTTGTTTGGTAGTTTGATTCAATTTTCCTTTTTTTTTTTTTTTTTTTTTTGAGACAGGGTCTTGCTTTGTAGTTCAGGCTGGCCCTGAGCTCACTATGGTGCCCAAGCAAGCCGCCACGAATTCAGCAATCCTCCTGTCTCTGCCTCCCGAGTGCTGGGATTACAGGCGTGAGCCACCACGCCCGGCATCGTGATATGCAGTATTGATTGTTGGTGGGCGTGAGTCTCCATGCCCAGCATTATATGTGGTTACCGGGGATCGAACTCAGGACCTTGTGCTTGCGAGGCAGGCACCGGAACCACTGAGCTAACCCTCCGGCCCAATTTTCACATGTTTTTAAGTCTTCAAAGCCTCATTCAATTATTGACTTGTCCATTTTATTACATCATTATTGGAGAATATATGCTGAATGATACCAATATTTTTAACTTCACGCCAAAGTTTTTGTGGCATAGACATGATCTATCCATATGTATTCCATGCACACATTATAGGTGTCTGCTGATGCATTGTGGTGTGTACTTTGTGTGTGCTAGGAATATTTGAATATTTGATATTCCATTTTTAAACTTTTGTGTTGTTCTTCCTTACTGTAATAAAGTGAAATATTAAACTTTTAACTTTCATTGTTGCTGTCATTTCTTTCTTTAATTTTGTCAGTTTTACTTTGCATATCTTGGTGCTCTGATGTTGAAGACATATAAGTTTGTGCTTCTTGTATCTTCTTAATGAATTGATCCTTTTAAAATATACAGTGTAGTGCTGTCTCCTCTGTAGTAATTTGGTCTTACAGTTTATTTTGTCTGATATTACAGAATATCCAAAATATGGACATTCAATCTCTTTTTCGATTACTATTGCTTGGATTATCATTTTCTATCCTTTTACTTTCAAGTTTTTAAAATTTCACAAACTCAAATTGTTTTTTTAATTGAATTCTTTATTGGTACATTTTATATACAGCTCACAATCACAGTCAATATTGGGGAGTTTGGACCAGTGTATAACACAAGTTAATTGTCATTTTTGCCCATATCCCTACCCACCCCATAACTCCCCACCCCCTACATAAATGTTCTTTCTTTTTCTTTTCAAATCATATATATTCTCTCCCCTCATTGCTTTCCCCTACCACATTCCCTTTGAATATTTCCTTTTTCACAAAAACTATCATACATTCTAGAACTCATTTACATTTACAGGTTCTCATATCAGAGAAAAGATATGGTATTTATGTATCTGTGATCTATTTATTTCACTTACTAGTGTATCCTCAAGGTGTGTCCATTTGCAAACCAAAATTCTAATGATAGAAAATATATAACTATATGTTGTTTTCAAAATCCTTTCTGCAAGTCTTTATCTTTTAGACTTTTAACAGATTCATATTTCGTACAATTGCTGATAAAGCTTTTATTTGTGCATTGTCAAACACTTTTTTCACTGGAATAATAAAGCTTTCAGTCTATATGTAATTCCTGTGTCAATTTTACCATAATTTTCAGCTATTTTCTCTGTTAGCACTGTGGTTTAAAAATGGTATGTTAAATTATATAGGTACAATTCAGAATCTACTGTGCTATGTATCAATTATTTTTTTCTCCTATCATCCTGACCAAACTTTCAAAATGTTGTTAAACAGTAGTGATGACACTTGCTGCCCTTGTTTTGCTTTACTCTTTTAACTCTAAAACGGTGATTGAGTCATAATTGCATCTATCACAAAAAAGTATAGATCATACGAGAGGTGTCATAAGCGTACATCCCCTGCCCTGCTCAGAGTACCTGTTCACTGAGTGCTCAGTGAATGAATGATATTCTTCTATTTGTGTGGCCTATTGCCATAGTTTATATTCGTTTTCTTTAATTCCTGCTAGTCTCCAAAAAATATTTTAAAAATTTCAATTCCTTTCAAAAATAATATTTAAGATTTTCCTTGAAAGTAAGATGCTTTATTTGTTCTATCTTTATTACCCTTGAGCTTTCATTTTGCTTATACTTACAATACCTCACACCTTGGATTGTAAGGATATATGTACACATCTGTTATTGCAAGAATATGTTTGTCTCCTTCTTCCTTGTGTCCTGTAGATTTTTCTCCCCATTTCTCCTGCCACTGGATTGTGAGGTACTTCAGAATAGATATTGGGATTTTCCTTCTATTCTTATCTGTGTCTAGTAGCTATCCTATTCAGGGGAGTGTTGAATAAGGAAAGAAAGTGATGATTCTATTCACCGTGCGCTTTGGGCTGGAAAAGAGCTTGCAAAGATGACTCAGAAGATGAGCTTGAGTCAGTGACCAACAATCATCTGAAGATTACGTTACTTTTTCTGGAACAATGCAGATGATGTCTCGTGCTGAGGTGCAGCTGGAGATGAAAAGTTAGGTAAAGTAGCCAGACTCCTCGACTGCCCTATTTCCTTACCACAAATACTGGCTGGCTTTCACATCACAAAAACTCTATGCAGGAAGCCTTCTCCAAAGCGTTTTCATGGTTGGCTTCTTCTCCCAGATAGGGCTTCGGACACAGGAGATTCTCACACCAAGTTTTGGCATCGCCTCCTCTGCTCCATCCTCCTCTTTTACTCTCCTCTTCTCCCTCCTTCACCCCAGCGCCCTGCTCCCCTTCTTCTTGCTGTCCTCTTTCGCTTCTTGCATTGTGTTCATTTAGCGAAGGAGTCGATTTAACTTCCCTTAGGCAACTTTTCCAGAGGGTAATCACTGCGGAATTAGACCTCACTCATTATCTCCAAAGCAAACAGCCTTCTCGTAATTTAAACACTGAAACTTTCCAGACCCTCACGCCGCGTGGATGTGCTGATCCCTCTGCTCGGCATCGCGGAGAACCTGTTTTTCCTGTGCTGCACCAAGAGGAAGGAAACCAGAGATAGGAAACTACATCATGCACTGTTAGATTTTTATGGTACATGCGATAATAATTCAGGAAAAAAAGGAATGAAAAGACATTTAACTCTCACGTTCCTTCGCTCTGAATTCTGGGTAAAGGCACAGAATAGTAAGTACCCTTTTTGTAACTCACTTATCATTTAAATAGAATCAACTTCAAAATTTCTGTGAAAGCACAGTGCAGGAAGAACAATTAACTTGGGAGAAGGGGCAGAATGGTTTTTAATGTGTATGTGTGTGTGTGTGGTTTTTGTTTTGTCTTTTTTTGTTTGTTTCTATGTTTGTATTATTGTTTTGGAGACAAGGTCTCACTTTGTAGTTCAGACTGTCTCTGAACTCATGATATATCCCAGGCTAGCCTCGATCTCACAGCAATCCTCCTACCTCTGCCGACAAGTGCTGGGATTACAGGCATGAGCCGCCACTCCCGGCATTGTGATATGTGGTACCGGGGATGGAACTCGGGACCTTGCTCTTGGTCAGGCAGACGCTGGAACCACTGAGCTAAATCCCCGGCCCAGGTGTGTTATTTTTACTGAGGATGTTCTAGCAACCTCTCTGAAAATGTTTTTTGTTCTTTATAAGATATTCTTATATATGAATAAATAACATACACAGTATAAATAATATATGAAGAAGTAGATATTTTATGTATATATTACATGTATATATTCCACATATTATATATTATACGAGTATATATAATATAAAATATGTATTATGTAACACATATTAATATTATGTGTATATATTTTATATATTCTATGTATATGTTTCATATGCATATCTGTGTAATATGTATATACATATACATATACATATATGGCATTAGGTATATGCATATGTATATATACATATGCAAATATATATATGAAAAAAGTTAAGTTCGAGGGCAGAGCTGTGTGTGCATTGATGTGCCTGCCTTACAGCACTGGCAACTGTGATTCTAGCATGGCCTCCCCAGAGTGCCAGGTCTCTTCCAGGAGCTCTTCCCTCACAGAAAGGAGGCCTCTGAACACAGGGAGGGGCAGAAGCCGTGCTCTGAGCAGCTTTGGGAAAGGGAAAGGGGAGTTTTGATTGGACCTGTAATCCCATCCTTTGCAATAACAGTTCTTAACATAAGAAAATAATGTGTATTTTTGTTTTTCCCTTCTTATTGGGTTTTCCACAAAGTAAAGTACATGTTTATAAGAGAAACAGTTTCTAAATGACTATTATTGCTGTAGTATCCTCATTAGTTAATTATCCACAGACTGATTCTCATTGGATTTCTCCATTGTGTGGTAGATGAAGGTATCTGTAGTATGAATTTCAAATCCCTCATAACACTGAAAATGACTTCAGCCCTAGAAAATCTTCAAAAACTAATCATTATTTCTTTATCCATTGTTATTCACATTCTCTTATAAAAACTCTAAGGCAAACTTGAAGCCTAGTGAAATATTACATTTTCCATTTTTTAACAAGAATAATAAAGAAAAAAAAAGAAAGATAAGTAAAAAATATTATTCAAGTGTATGTTGGGGTCATTAAAATGGAAGGATCTGTTTCTCATTGCCATGCCACACTTTGTCTCATCTGATGTGCACATAAAGTCAGCAGCCTCCACAGAAGTAACATTATACACCCCACTCTCAGCATCTAAAGCATCATCAGAGAACAGGAGGAAATGCCAGTTAAAGAAAGGAATGAGACTAATGGGCTTTTTTATTCTTTAGGCATTTAAGCCAGATACACTTTACACACTAATTTCACTATTCTGGTCACTAAGTGGTACTCTCACTTTCCAGCTGTGCTATTTAATCACGTGTTCGTTTTATGTAAGAATCTGTCATCTGCAATGCCAGATGACAATGTGACACTATGAGAATACATTTCTTGTTTTAATAATTGGACAGTCATGAGGAAGTTTACAGGGACTAAAAGCATGTACAAATATTTTATGTAGAATCAAAGATGGAAAATTAAAATTTTACCCTTGAAATAGATACACTTCTGAAATCTGAAAGATCTACCTGTAAAAAGAGCAGAAACAGGATAGTGATTTATTTCACATCTCTTGCAGTAAAAATTGGCCATCTGTCACAGACTGGCACTAGAAATCACCAGGATCTGTGTTCCATGTTGTACAAATGACTAAAAACCAGAAGAGTAGTGCCGGGCGTGGTGGCTCACGCTTGTAATCCCAGAACTCGGGAGGCAGAGGCTTGCCTGGGCTACATAGTGAGCTCAGGGCCAACCTGAACTGCAAAGCGAGACCCTGTCTAAAAAAAAAAAAAAAAAAAACAAACAAACAGAAGAGTAAGTCACATGAGAATATCTGGGCAAACCCCTCCATAGTTCTTAGGATGGAAACACTTCAAAAAGTACTAATTACTCATCCACATTTAAATAAAGGAAATAAACTGTTTGATTTTCTATTTATAGGTATGGATTCAGCAGTAACTTGTGGGAAACTATAACGTACTTTGGCGTTTACATAATTTGAAAATCAAGCATTTGAAAAATTCTCATGTCTTTTGTCAGTATTTCTTCCCAATTTCTGCTCCCCAAAATAAGTAATTTATAATTCTTAAAATATTTAGCCATTGGACCAGAGATTTAGCTCAGTGGTTCTGGTGCCTCCTTAGCAAACGCAAGATCCTTGGTTCAATCCCTGGTAACCACATACAACAATACTGGGCATGGTGACTCACCCCCACCGGCAATCAGTACCACATACCACAATGCCAGATGTGGGGGTTCATGCCTGTAATCCCAGCACTGAGGAGGCAGAGGCAGGTTTGCTGAGTTTGAGGCTTGCCTGGGTACATAGTGAGCTTAGGGCCAGCCTGAACTACATTTTGAGTGGCTGATTTACACGATTCAGTTTCACACTTTTGCCACTTTTGTAGGCCTGAACCATATAAAACTGTTATTTCTTTAAATATGGGGTGCTTTATTGAACATTTTTTAAGAAATTTGAATGAGAGTGTATCAGTCACTCCTCTGTCATTGTGACCAAATATCTGACATATAAAGCTTCTAAGAGTAAAGATTTATTTTGGCTTGTGGTTTTTGAGGTATCAAATCATTATTTGCTCATTCCAAGGCATAAATATTCTGTGCAAAGATAGGGTAGAGGAAAGCAGCCAGGCAGTAGAGACAAGAGAAAGAAAGCTCAAAAATGTGTGCTTTTCAGAGGCACAACCCACAGATCTACTTCCTTTAATTAGATCCTAGTTCCTGACAAGCTCACCCAGTTAGTGAACTCATTAGTAGATCAATCATGAAGTTGGTATCTTATGATTGAGTCACATATTTAGACCCTATGTCTGTATATTGTATTGTGTATAGGATTTCACTAGGGATGAAGTCCTCAATACATAAACCTTTATTTAAATGGACATATTTAAACCACAGCAGTGTACAACTTTAGCTTGTTCAGAATGTATTTTATAATACCTTGTGTTTTTATCCATTTTATTATTGATACATATTTGGTTGTATTCTTTTTAAGATACATACATTTATTATTATTATTATTCTAGATTATATATACAGGGATGAAATTTCTGTATATGCTTTTTTTTTTTTTGCGATACTGGGGATTGAACTCAGGCCCTTGTGCATCTAGGGTTGGTACGGTACCACTTGAGCTAAATCCCCAACCCTGTGTATGCATCTTTATGGAGTACTGAATATTTGTTTTCCAAAATAATTTTATCAGAGTACCTTCCATTATCATTATATTTATACAAGTGTATAAATGATACTGCCTTCCCTTCGCTTCAAATGTTTAGTAATGTTTAGTGTTAAACTCTTTTTTTAATAGTCTTTACATCCTTCCTTCTGCTGTACCATACTCTCACCACCCTTACCTCCAAGAGCTTGACACTTCCTGTGCCCTTTGAAGGTTCTGCAATCCCAGTAGTGCGTGACTTTGCATCTTTGTCCACTGGCTGCTTTAATTAGGATTTTCACTCTTTTATCTGGACTTGCTTGTCCTTTTACTTTCAAGCTTATACAATTTTATTATCATTGGCATCACATATTTTGTTGTTATAAGGCTTTTTATTATTGCTTAATTTTTTTTATTTTAGTGGAGTTTCAAATATGAATTTAAATAAATAAATATCCTCAGGCCGGAGGGTTAGCTCAGTGGTTCCGGTGCCGCCTCACAAGCACAAGATCCTGAGTTCGATCCCCGGTAACCACATATAATGCTGGGCGTGGAGACTCACGCCCACCAACAATCAACACCGCATACCACAATGCTGGACGTGGTGGCTCACACCTGTAATCCCAGCACTCGGGAGGCAGAGACAAGAGGATTGCTGAGTTCGCGGCGGCTTGCCTGGGCTCCATAGTGAGCTCAGGGCCAGCCTGAACTACAAAGCAAGATTCTGTCTCAAAAAAAAAAAAAAAAAAAATCCTCAGTCCATATTCTTAGTCTTACTTTATTTTGCATGTATGTCAGTTTGTGTCATAACAACTCAAATCTGTGTGATGGCCCAAGGCAGTCATAGTCCATATACAAATGAATGTGTATAACTACCCTTGAAGAAGTGTCATTTACCAAAACAAACTATGACACAGATTTGGTATGTAGGCCTATTTGCTGAACTCTATTGTAAATTTAATGCTTGCTTGTCTGACATTGTCAATAATATATTAAAAATACATTTCCCAAAATGCATTCCTTCCTGCAGTTGCCTATCATAATTATTTATGAGAAGTTATAACACTCAAAAAGATTTCAGACTGCCCATCCCCCTGCTCTCAATCTGATCTGCTTCTGGGCACTGTGATCTCCGTAGAAGTAGGCCGGAAGGGACGTTAAACTCACTGACTGACTCTAGAAGCCAAATTCCATTTCAGACTCGAGCTCATGTCTCACTTTAAGTACTTTGGTGCTTATAGGTGTGGTTAATTTCTGAGCAGCAAGCCCATGTAGGCACCAATTACTTTAACTGTTTAAGTCTAAGCTGTCAATGCAAACCAATTTGGTACATAAAATTAACTGTCACAATATATATCATGTTTCCATATAGATCTATGTGGACAAATTTGCACTCACATGCAGATGTGCACTAGTACCTGCACATTTGGCCTCATTCATAAGTTAACCATAGTAAAAAACCAACTCTAAAGTAATGAAATTAATATTTATTCACAGATTAGTGCAATTTGCTTTTAGTAAAATAAGATTTAAATTTAGGCTGACTCCGTGGACTGTCAGGTTTTCTTGCCATGGCCACACACTCACTCCTGGTCAGCCATGTGGCCTGTGTACACCCAAAAGAAAAATCACTAAGCCTTTTTCTGACCATAAAAAGATATAAAAGTCTGCATTTTTTATTTTAATGCCTGGGAATGTCCTATTTCACTTTTTTAAAACATTTGATAACTTTTGTAAACATTACTTAAAACACCTCTGAACTCTAGCAAAATGATGATCACCAAGTGAGTAAAATTACTCCTCCAATTACTAATGAGCACAATCCCATAAGGAAGCCAGGTCTGCTAGGCATGGAGCTGTAGAGCAAGTCCTGAATTGTATTATTCATCGTTACATAGTGTGCATGGGATGGAAGTGAGAAGTCCTCTGAGATGTTGGCTTTCAAACTCTGATACATATACAAATCATCAGGCATCCTGTTAAGATACAGACTTTCCGGACCGGAGATTTAGCTCAGTGGTTCCGGCCCATGCCTCACAAGTGCAAGGTTCTGAGTTCGATCCCAGTAACCACATACAGTGTTGGGTGTGGTGACTCACGCCCACCAGCAATCAATACCACATACCGCAGTGCCAGGCATGGTGGCTCATGCCTGTAGTCCCAGCACTTGGGAGGCAGAGACAGGAGGATTGCTGAGTTGAGGCTTGCCTGGGCTACATAGTGAGCTCAGGGCTAGCCTGAACTACAAAGTGAGACCCTGTCTCAAAAAAAAAAAAAAAAAAAAAGATACAGATCTTCCTTTACCAGGTCTGAGGTGGAGCCCAAAATCCTGTGATTATAAACCACTCATTGTGACATGGGTTTTGGCTACACCCCACAATCAGAGCAGCACAGGTACTGGGAATCAGTGGTCCAAAGAAAGACATTTTCTTGAGCTTTGACAATGTCTGAGATATCTTCCCTAGGTCCCTTAAGTTGAAAACCATTTCCTTGGTTTTAAGGACAAACCTAGGCCTTTGGTGTGACTGTCATCTAGCTTTCCTGTGTGCCTTTGTGTTTCAAATATTTGGTTCAAGTATTTTGTGCTTCAACTATTTGGTTCCCTATAGAAACATAGGCAACTATAAGAGGGTTATGGAATGATCCCTGCACTATTTGGGCATGATAATGTGAGGAATTAAGGAATTAAGGAAAAGTTGTAGCCTAGATTAAACTATCAAATTGTATGTTTCATATGACCTCATGTTACAATCTCATAAATCTGTAATATGTTCCTATTTTGTTTTTTGTTTACATTTCCTATCATTCTAAAATAGAGTTGTCTTTTACCTTCCATATACTATGAAGTTAAATCTAAGTTTTTCATGGAAGCCATATTCAAATGCAAACTAAATGTAATAGAAGACACCATATTTCTCAGATTCATATGCAGCCTGTGCTTCCACAAATATCTGTAAACCACTTCTATGGGCCAAGTTTAATAGTAGGAAGTAGAAAGATTCATATAGAAATACAAAGGTGAGCAAAAAAGTTTCATTTCTTACTAATGGTAAACAGACAATTTAACTGCTAAACCTGGGATTTTTAATCAGTATCATGTCAGGGTAATTTAAGATCTATGGGAGTATCTAAAACTAACCACCTTGTTTCTATCATTTGGGTACTGAAAAACTCTTCATCTCTTCATGCACTACATTCACAAGACACTTTAAAGTATTAAATCCATTTAAAGGTTTCTATTTGATCATTATAACATCATGCGTATTTTCAGGTATGGTTCACTCTGCTCTCATACTTCTTGACAGAAAGTTTTGTTTCTTGCTCTCCCATGTGTATTGTAACTTCTTACAGAATGCCAGAATAGTGGAGACCAGGATAAATAATGTGTACATCTGAAATTAAGCTTACCTCCTTTTTCCAAAGGGCTCCAGGAATTGTGATTTGTCTTGAGTGTCTCATTTTCTGATTGAGAGATTAGGACTGATAATCTGACTTTACACATCCTAAACAGAAAGTGCATAGAATAGCTGAGATTGAGATAGAGCAGCATGATGAAAAATATTGCTTTTATTTGGCACTGGGAGGATCATGTAACAATGGGACAGAGGCAACAAAATCATCCAAAGAGTGAATCAGAATGTGAGAATGCTCACAAGCCAGGGAGAACACGCTATTACTGAGAGTTTGCTATAGTCTGAGAATATTATGGATAATCAGCTTTATGTCAAAACATCCAAATACAGAGGTTTATGTGGAGGAGTTACAGAGTGAGATAGCAATAGCTCCTTCTCTGAAGAACAGAAGCTTAGTTAGAATGAATGCAAGAAAATTAGTTTTAAAGATTTGTATTAGTTCTAAGACAGTATAGCTAAGAAAGAAATATATAGATTCAAGTCTAATTTGAGAAATAAAACTGGTAGGTCTTGGTGGATAAGTTAATGCACACTTTAAATGTTAGAGACTGATAAACTGAAATGTCTTTAGGTTTGTGTGTAGGTATTCAGCACTGATCATCTAAGAAGAATTCTAGTAAAACATACAATAATAAAAAGTTAAATGCAAAATAATCTTACAGATACATAATGTTTCTTAGATATGAAGAAATTAAAATATGAACAAGTTATCCCTGAATATTGAATATGAATAGCACTTAAATAGACATAAACAGTGTACTGCAGGATGCTAACATTTACTCTTAGGTAGCAGATTCATTTCTTAAATTCCACAGCTTACCTCCCCCTCCTCATTTTCCTGACTTCTCTCCCTTTCCCAATTTTGTACTTAGGAGAAAATGTGTTAACATTAATTTTAATCATATACATGAGAAATTAGATAGATAGATAGATATCACTGAATTGATACTTGAAAACATTTACTGAGTAAAATAATGGAATCATGAATTCATGCAGTAAAAACTTTAAATTCTTACAAGACAATCCAATATCTTTGTTGATGTCTTTATTGTGAATTTTTTGCTGGTAGATATACCTTTTTTGTCACACTGCTTTGCTTCTGGCTGTCAGAACTCTAAAAGAAAGCCTTAATTTTTCCTCTTAGTACTTCTCTTTCACTTGAAAATGTGGCCAAACTAGAGAAAATTTAATTTTTTTTTTTTTTGAGAAAGGGTCTCGCTTTGTAGTCCAGGCTGGCCCTGAGCTCACTATGTAGCCCAGGCAAGCCTCGAACTCAGCAATCCTCCTGCCTCTGCCTCCTGAGTGCTGGGATTACAGGCGTGAGCCACCACACCCAGCTAGAGAAAATTTAAATCCATCTTCATCTGTGGTCCGTGATGGCATGTGGTTTAGACTATTCTAATGTCACTCATGTACTATGATTTCTATGAATTATTGAAGGTCTCAAATTTTTACCACTAATCTCAGTAGGAAGATATTAACATTCTCAATATGTAGGTCTCAGGCAAAGTCTAGATTAGTCCCCTAAATTTTATTGAACCTGGATTTTCCTTGAGGTATAATGAGACATTAAAACTTTAATAGGCTTAAATTTACTTTTAAAGTATTTTTGCAAAGTAGATGGTAAAAATTATTTTTATGACATTGAATTCCTTACAGAAAGCTTTTCTTTTGTTAAGGTTTTAAAAACATGAATAGTGTATAGTTATATAAGTAAAGGCCTTGGAATTTAGTCAGCTTCTTTCCACTGAGATTTATACGCATTCATAAAATTTTAGAAAATCTTAGAAGAGAAGCTTCTTTGTAGGAAAGACGAGGTAAAACTAACATGCAAGATGAAACACTAAAAATTTTAACTTATATAAGAATATAAATTCTTTTCAATTATTAAATACAGCCAAATGTCATTATTCACAGAATTTTCTGTTATACAGAGTCAACAAAAACATTTCATTGGAGGATACTGAACAGTTACTTCTGACAGAAATAGAGGATTTGATTTTTTGAAACTGGTCACAATATTTTCATTAATCAATGCATGAATTTGTTTTATGCATGCCTCTGTTTAAAGACATCTATTTAACACACATTACAGAGTCATTAATGGTGAACTCACAGCCAACAGCATTCAGCCTGAAACAAGGCTCATCTAACACATACAGTTTTTCCATAAGCATGTCACATGCATCTTGTTCTTAGGTACAATGGTCATCACTGTAACCTTAAACTTTGATTCCATTTTAGAGAAAAATCACCAAAAAACCTTGAGAAATTTCTCACTAAAAAGACTTGATAAGGAAGACTTATTTACTTTCCAGTTTAGTGTAGGACAAATGCCTATTGGACGTCCCAAACTTTGACCACTGTGTAGAAGCCCATAGATGACTCCAAAACCACTGTATTGATATTGGAGTTATAAATTAAACTCACCAAGTAGGTTACCTTTCTGTGAGCTCTAGGTAAAGTCTGGCCCTATTAGAGGAAATTAATGAATGTATAATTAGCTTCTATAAAACAGACATAAAGCTATATAGTTGTAAATAGGTGTACTCAATCTGCCTCAGTGCTATCAACTTGAGCTCTCCCATCATCCTCATGGGCACACAGAATCACATGGTTGTGGCTGAGCAGAAGCCACAAGCTTGGGACACTCCAGTTTTTACACTCTCCACCAGTTCACGTGTGTTTAATTTATATCACTTCTATTCAATTTCTAATACTAATGTACTAAGGTTTTCAATCTGTATTTTTAATATGATTAATCTACATAATCATTTCAATTACTAGGTGGTAGAGAAAATATATATGTCAAACATTCAAACATTCCAGAAATGCTGTGTATCAGATATTTGATGTTAATTCTAGTGATACATTTTCAGTAAGGTTTAGAGGTAGGAAGGCTGATGGCAAGCCTGTAGGGTTAAAATATTTAGTTTTAAATGTTCAGTGCAATGAACAATGGTGTCCATCTGTCTTTCCAATGTGATTTTTCAAATTCTTTTGGGTATATTCCTAGCAGGGGGATAGCAGGGTCAAATGGGAACCCTAGTCCTAGTTTTCTGAGAAATCTCCACACAGATCTCCACAATGGTTGCACAAGTCTACAATCCCACCAACAGTGGAGAAGGGTTCCTTTCTCCCCACAGCCACGCCAGCATTTATTGTTGGTTGATTTTGTATTCGTGGCCATTCTTTGTGGAGTGAGATGAAATCTCAGTGTCGTTTTCATTTGCATCTCTCAAATGATCAGTGATGTTGAACATTTCTTCATATGCTTCTTGGCTGCTTTGACTTCTGCCTCTGAGAAGTGTCTGTTCATTTCACATGCTCATTTTTGAATTGGGTCTTTAATCTTGGGGAGGCCGATCTGTTTGAGTTCTTTATATATTGTAGATAATAGCCCTTTGTCTGACAAACAGCTAGGAAAGATTTTTTTCCCATGTTGTGTTGTCTTTTAGCAGTACCAGAGACTTCTTTTGCTGTGCAGAAGCTTTTCAGGAGGATGAGATACCATTTGTTGATTCTTTCTGCTAGTTCTTGTGCTATAGAGGTTTTATTCATAAAGTCTCTGCCTAAGCCAATGTCTCCAAGAATTTTGCCTAACCTGTTTTCCAGCAGGCTTATTGCTTCTGTTTTAATGTTTAAGTCTTGTATCCATTTTGAGTTTAGTTTTTGTGCATAGTGAAAGACATAGGTCTAGCTTTAGTTTTTGGCAGGTTAAAGCCCAGTTTTTCCAGCACCATTTGTTAAAGGGGCTATCTTTCCTCCATTGAGGGTGTTTGGCACCTTTGTCAAAGATAAGGTGGCTTAGTGTATCCGGGGTTGTTTCTGGATCTTCTAAAAAAATCACATTGGAAAGACAGATGTACACCATTGTTCATAGAAGCTCAGTTCATGATAGCTCAATCTGGGAAACAACCCAAAAGTCCATCAACTGGAGAGTGGATAAAGAAGATGTGTGTGTGTGTGTGTGTGTTTTTTAAATAAAATGGAGTATTTTTCTGCCATAAAGAATGAAAAGATTGATTCACTTATGTGCAAATGGATACACCTAGAGGACACACTAATAAGTGAAATAAATAGATCACAGATAGGCAAATACCATATCTTTTCTTTGACATGAGCACCTTTAGATACAAATGAGCTCTAGGAAGTATGACAGTTTTTGTAGAATGGGAAGTTTCCAAAGGAAATTTGGTGTGAGAATGTAATGAGGGGAAAGAATAAATATGATTCTGAAAGAAAATAAAAGAGCATGTATATAGGGAGTGGGGAGGCGTGGGTGGGTGGGGATATGGGTAAAAATGAGAAGTAACTTGTGTTATATATTGGTACAAATTCCCCAATGTTATGTGTGTTTGTGAAATGTATATAAATTGTACCAATAAAGAATTAAAAAAATGTTCAGTGCAGCTGAAACATAGTAAGAAACTTTGTTTATAAAAATGACCTCTGCATTAGTAACTACTATTAAAAGGAAAAATCAGTAGATATTTTAAAGATTAGAAAAGTCTGTTATTATAAAATTCTGATGCAGTCCACAGGTAGGATTAAAATTGCTTCTTCTAAAGCATCATTTCATGATTTTTATAAAATGTGTTCATAACTTGATTCACAGGGGGAAATAAAAACAACCAGTATAAGGAATCATTTTGCCAACAACTTCAGAAAAATATTTTAGAGTAAGAAATCAGGCAGGAAACTTTCTCTGAACTTCAGGAAATAATCTTGCTATCAGACATCTATTTGGTCACATATACTTTTATTTTACTTGACTGTTGCATTTGATTAATATCTGTCCTGGAAAAACTATTACTTGAATTAGGAGTGCTCGCTTCGGCAGCACATATACTAAAATTGAATTAGGGAGAAAAATATTTTAAGTCAAATTTTCCTAGAAATATCCAAAATTCCTATCATATTCCAATAAGCAGTGTCTACAGGGTCAAAATAGCAATGAATATTTTTTTTTCTTTCAATCATATTTAGTTTGTTTTTTTCTCTACTAGGGATGAAATCCAGGGCCATTTCACCAGCCCTTCTCAGTTTTTTACTTTGACACAAATTCTCTTTAAATCAGTCTTTAAGCCAGTAAGTCCAATGTTAGGCTGGGCTTGAACTTGCACTTTCCCCGTTTTGGCCTCTCAGCATGCTGGGGTTATAGAGATGTACTAATAAACCCAGTTTTAATCACATTTGTTATGCCTCAAGTGAAGATATATTATTTTGTGCAATTTTAGCACACACATATATATTATTGATAATATAGTGCTACATGTATATAATAGGAAAACACAACACAAGTGATGTAATGTGCTAGTTTGGATAACATATACACATTAGTTATAGTTTTTCATATTTTTTCTAACTCTTGTTTTTATTTATTTACAAGAATATTTATTCTATCTTATTCATTATTAAAAATAGTGGTACAACAGTGCATCATAAAAATAATAAAGAAAAGAACTACCAAAGCATTCTACATAAAAGCTTGGAAAGGAGGTAAAAACTGCTGAATCAACTTGTTTGGAACTTTGGAGAATAATAAGCTTGAAACACAGCAGGGGGTGCTTATTAATAAAACTAGAAAAATCTCAACAAAAATATCAAAAGTTTGTTTCAATTTTTTAATAATCCTGTCTCCTACTTTCCATTTCAGTGAAAACATTACAATTAACAGCTTAGCTTCATGGTACCAATACCAGAAGGAACAAAAGAGACATGATTCTCAAATCATCCTTGGTTCATTTCTCCTTCTGCTCTCTAGACGACTCAGTTGAAAGGCTTGTTTGGAATGTGTCTCCTAATTAGAACTCCCCTCACATGCTGCTCCCCAGGGCCATTTGTTGAAAACATTTACAGAAAAATGATTTAGTTTCTGATACTTGAAGCCATGACTAGCAATTGAACACCCAGCTGAGTAGCCAAATCTTTTTTTTGCTTTTTGGAGACAGGGTCTTGCTTTGTAGTTCAGGCTGGCCTCAGGTATGTAGCTCAGGCTAGCCTCAAACTCACAGCAATCCTCCTGCCTCTGCCTCCCAAATGTTGGGATTACAGATGTGAGCCACCATACCTCAGGGCATTGTGGTGTGTGGTACTGATTGCTGGTGGACGTGAAGTCATCATGTCCGGTATTGTTGTATGTGGTTACCTGGAACTGAACCAGGGACCTTCCACTTGCTAGACAGGTGCTGGAACCACTGAGCTAAATCTCTGCCCAAGGTATGAATTTTAAAAGTTGAATGTGATTATAATGTATATGTAAAATGTACCAACAAACTTACTTTAAAAAAATAAATGTAGG
>PVIC010000011.1:150377-170995 GCA_004025085.1 Thryonomys swinderianus
AAAAAAAAAAAAAAAAAAAAAAAAAAAAAAAAAAAAAAAAAAAAAAAAAAAAAAAAAAAAAAAAAAAAAAAAAAAAAAAAAAAAAAAAAAAAAAAAAAAAAAAAAAAAAAAAAAAAAAAAAAAAAAGCAAATAAATAAATAAATAAATAAATGTAAGCAGGTGAACCATCCCACTGAAACTGGCAACAGACCTAAAAATATGTAGGGGTTTGAGGCAGTTTAATGTAGTATCACTGTACCCTCATTAAAAAAAATTCTTCAAAATAAAACAATATAATACACAGCAAGTCAAAATAAAATAAAGTATTACAGAACTATAGTAAAGGTAACAATATTAAAGATAGTATTAATTTATATGTTCACTTATATCTTGTTTATTTTCATTATTTGAATGACTGCTGTATATTAATGATCATACATTGTGTAAATATGTAGTTTATATTAGTCTAAAAAAGCATTATAGCCAGTGTGGTGGCTCATGACTGTAATCCTAGCACTCAGGAGGCAGAGGCAGGAGGATTGCTGAGTTCAAGCTTTCCTGGGCTCCATAGTGAGCTCAGGGCCAGCCTGAACTACAAAGTGAGACCTGTCTCAAAATAAATAAATAAATAAAAACAACAACAAGAAAAACCATTACATGAGTAATAGTTTTATTACCAACTGCACTGTCACAAATTAAATAGTATAGTATAGATTCATAAAAAAAACTGTAAAATAGAGGGGCCAGAGATTTAGCTCAGTGGTTCCAGTACCTGCCTCACAAGAGCAAGGTCCTGAGTTCAATCTCGGTAACCACATACAATGCTGGGCATGGAGACTCACGCCCTCCAGCAATCAATACCACATACCACAGTGCGGGGCGTGGTGGCTCATGCCTTTCATCCCAGCACTCGGGAGGCAGAGACAGGAGGATTGCTGAGTTCGAGGCTTGCCTAGGCTACATAGTGAGCTCAGGGCCAGCCTGAACTACAAAGCAAGACACTGTCTAAAAAAAAAAAAACTTAGAAAATAGAGATTAGTAGAGTTGAAGAAAATTACAAAATTTGAAAAGACTTATAACCAGTAATCAAAAATCATCCCATACTCTAAAATCTCATGAATAGATTCATTTGAAAAATCTATCAAATATTGAAAGGTTAATTAACATTAATAATTCTAATCTTCTAAAACATAAAAGGAGAAGAAATATTTTCCCTTACTTTCCTATGAAACCATTAGTACCCCGATTCAAAAGACAGATATCTTTAAAGCAGAAGAAAATTATAGAACAAATCCTTTATGGGTTACAAAAAGTAGAACTGAGCTTATCAGCTCATTTAAAAAAATTTAACCTAGCTGGGGATTTAGCTCAAGTGGTACCACACCAACCTTGGATGCACAAGGGCCCAAGTTTGATCCCTGGTACTGAAAAGAAAAAAAAAAAATCATCCTAATGAGGCAGGCTTTTTTCAGCATTGACATGCAATTGACGTGAACCATGATACCAATAGAGTAAATACCAATGACCATTTCAGTACATGTAGAGAAGGAATTTGACAAATTCAACATCATATCATTATTATTTTTTTTTTTTGAGACTGGGTCTCACTTCGTAGTTCAGGCTGGCCCTGAGCTCACTGTGTAGCCCAGGCAAGCCTTGAACTCAGCAATCCTCCAGCCTCTGCCTCCTGAGTGCTGGGATTACAGGAGTGAGCCACCACACCTGGCTCATTATTTTATATTATTTTTAAAAATCACTCCATAAAAATAAAAATACAGAGAAACAAGTTTATCTGTATTAACTGTGAAAACAATCTACAGGGAAAAAATTAAAACTTTATAACTAAGGCTACATAGGACAAGCAGATCCATGTTTACCCATATCTACTCAGCACTGTACAGAACTTCCTACAGGGTAATTAAATTACACCAATAAACAAGTATCCAAATTGAAAAATATCAGTAGTTACTTCTACTTATAGATGAAGTGATTTTTAATATATAAAAACCTTCAGCTGTGTCTGATAGTACTCACCTGTAAACCCAGCATTTGGGAAGCTGAGGCAGGAGGATCACCTTCAGTTCAAGGACAGCCTCAGCTACATATTTCAAAGCCAAATCTTGTCTCAAATCAAAAAGGCAGCAAAAGAGAGGGTGGGGAGGAGAAAGGAATAAAGGAAGGAAAGAATGAAGGGAGGGAGGAAGGAAGGAAGTTAGGAAGGAAGGAAGGAAGGGAGAAAATATGAAAGAATGGGAGAAAAAAAAGCACCTAAAGGATGCACAAAAAAAACCACTGACAGGTGAAAAACTCTTAGAGAGGATATAGCTATGGACCTTTCTAATCTGGGTTAAGGAATGATTTTATAAATGTATATGCCAAAAGCATATAACAGAATGATAACAAAAATATAGATAAATTTTATTATGTTAAAAGTGAAATATTAGGTGCATCAAAGGAAAACTATCAAGAAAATTAAAACACAACTTGCATGAGAGAAGAAAATAATACCAAGTAATGCACAAAATAAGATTCTCATATTCTGAGTGTATAAAGACTTTTAAAACTTAAGAAAAATAAGTAGCAGTAAATGTGAAAGCAATTCATGGAATAAATTTACATGCCATCAATGTGATACAAACACATTTTAAAATGAAAAAAAAATTTAAAAAAGCATGTTGATACAATGCTGGGTGTGGTGACTCACGCCCACTAGCCATCAATACCACATGCCACAGTGCCGGGGCGTGGTGGCTCACGTTTGTAATCCCAGCACTTGGGAGGCAGAGGCAGGAGGATTACTGATTTCAAGGCTTGCCTGGGCTACATAGTGAGCTCAGAGCCAGCCTGAACTAAAAAGCAAAACCCTGTCTCAAAAAAAAAAAAAAAGCATGTTGATAGTATCTATGTATAATAAGGCTCAGAATAATTGATTTTATTTTATTTTGGTAGTTTCTGGTGCTTTTGACAATACAGTAAACATCTGTTGCACTCACAGATAGTAACATTTCCCAAAGATAGTGTGCTACGATGCCACAGACTGCATAGAGTGGCGGCTGCTGTGTGTTTTGTGTGAAATAACTGCTTCCACAGTGCACACCCTGGAATCTGTAATGACAAACAAACTACAACTTTTCATCCCATGGATTTTCTTGTGAGGAAGTGACAGCGCTTAAATTTGTTTAGTGCTTGTAAAGTGGCTTGAAGATGAAAATTGCTATATAAATGTTAAGTATTGTTATTGATCATTAAGAATCACTTGACATAGCACAAGTGATTCTCTTCATTACTGGCATGAAAGCCATTTTCTCTAGGCAAAGGGTAAAGACTTTTATTCATAATATTGACATTTTAAAAAGTGTACTGCTGTGAGACATGGTGTGGTATGAACACTTATCTTTCCTTTCATTTAACTCTGTCACTAGAACTTTATATTTGATGGAGTCTGGTCTATATTTATTTGTGTCAAATGTTAATTTTGCTAGGTAGATTATCAATTTTTCATAGTACTGCTATGCCAATGACATTTTCAAGAAACAATGATTATCTTTCACAAAAATGTCTTCGGAATAGGTATGCTTTTATGAAGTACTGGTCTACTTGTTACTAGATATGTAGTGGTGGTGGCTGTGGAAGATACTAACTCCAGTCTGACGTGGACTCTCAGGACTGAGACAGGAGTAGAGATGGCATAGATGCTATGTGGGTTTGTGTGACCTGCTGAAGGATGCATTCTGAGTTTGGCCCTCAGATTGACTGTCATCTATTATTTTATAAGCATTTAATTCCTAATAATTACCTGCAAAGCAAGGATTACTGTCATATTTATATTTCACATAGGGCTAGAGCTCAGAGATAGTTACACAGCCAAGATCACATAGAAGACAAGTGCCATATTATTCTTCAGAAGGATAAGGAGATTTGCAAACCAGACATAAATTTTAAGTTGGAAAGTAGAGAGGTTCAAATGAGAGGACAAAGAAGTTATGCTGACAATGTTGCTTTTACTCTTTGTTGTAAAATTTATTTGACAATTCAGCCTCATCAAACAAAGGGTTTGGGGCCAGACATTTAGCTCAGTGGTCCTGATGTCTGGCTTGCAAGCACAAGGTCCTGAGTTCAATCTTTGGTAATCACACCACAATGCCAGACACAGTGGCTTATGCCTGTAATCCCAGCACTGAGGAGGCAGAGGCAGGAGGATTGCTGTGAGTTCAAAGCTTGCCTGTGCTACACAGTGAGCTCAGGGCCAGCATGAACTGCACAGTGAAACTGTGTCAAAAATAAAAAAAAAAAACGTTTTGGCAGGTTAAAGCCAAGTTTTTCCACAACATTTATTAAAGCTAGACCTATCTCTTTCATCATGCATAAAATGAAACTCACAATGGATACGAGACTTAAACATTAAAACAGAAACAATAAGCCTGCTGGTAAACAGGCTTGGTAAAACTCTTGGAGACATTGGCTTAGGCAGAGACTTTATGAATAAAACCTCTATAGCACAAGAACTAGCAGAAAGAATCAACAAATGGGATCTCATCCTACTGAAAAGCTTCTGCCCAGCAAAAGAAGTCACTGGCACTGCTAAAAGACAACCAACAACATGGGAAAAAATCTTTCCTAGCTGTTTATCAGACAAAGGGCTATTATCTACAATATATAAAGAACTCAAACAGATCAGCCTCCCCAAGTTAAAAGACCCAATTCAAAAATGGGTATCTGAAATGAACAGACACTTCTCAGAGGCAGAAGTCAAAGCAGCCAAGAAACATATGAAGATATGTTCAACATCACTGGTCACTCGAGAGATGCAAATGAAAACGACACTGAGGTTTCATCTCACTCCACAAAGAATGGCCACGATCACAAAATCAACCAATAATAAATGCTGGCATGGCTGTGGGGAGAAAGGAACCCTTCTCCACTGTTGGTGGGATTGTAGACTTGTGCAACCATTGTGGAGATCTGTGTGGAGATTTCTCAGAAAACTAGGACTAGGGGTCTCATTTGACCCTGCTATCTCCCTGCTAGAAATATACCCAAAAGAATTTGAAAAATCACATTGGAAAGACAGATGTATACCCTTGTTCACAGCAGCTCAGTTCATGATAGCTCAATCTTGGAAACAACCCAAATGTCCATCAACTGGAGAGTGGATAAAGAAGATGGTTTTAAAAAAATAATAAAATGGAGTATTACTCTGCCATAAAGAATGACAAGATTGATGCATTTAGGTGCAAATGGAGACACCTGGAGGATATACTAATAAGTGAAATCAATAGATCACAGATAGGCAAATTCCGGATCTTCTCTTTGACATGAACACCTGTAGATGCAAATGAGCTCTAGAAAGTATGACAGCTTTTATAAAGTGGGAAATTTCCATAGGAAGTTTGGTGTGGGAATATAATGAGGGGAAGGAATAAATATGATACAGAAAGAAAATAAAAGAGTATGTATAAAGGGGGTGGGGAGGTGTGGGTGGGTAGGGATATGGCTAAAAATGAGAATTAACTTGTGTCATATACTGGTACAAATTCCCCAATGTTATACATGATTGTGAGATGTATATAAATTGTACAAATAAAGGATTCAATTTAAAAAATTAAAAAATATATTTTTAAAAAGGTTTCTTATTTTATCTTTTCAGGGAGATATGATAGAAATGAAATAGGATCAAAAGAAAAGATCTCCTTAGATCTTTCTCTAATTAAATAATTATTATTGTTTTTTGCATGTCCAGTCAGAATAATAACATGACTCAATGAAATTAACCATGCAAATCACTGAACTATTAAATAACTTCTTATCCGTACTGTTATTATTCTCTTAGGCTTTAGTTTAGAACATTTCTTTAATATGTCAGCTTTATCTCTTTCATGCATTTATAATTCCTTCTGACTTATAATTAAGCATGGTGACTCACTCACTGGCAATGATTTAAAGAACTCTAGCAAGCTATTTCGCTTTGTATATAGAAAATATGCTTTCACTGAATATTTGTTTTCTATTTTAGGACCATAACGTTGCTACTAAGTCCAAGAAAGTAACAATGGAAAACTATGGAGTCTGTTAAGTATTGAACTCCCCATCACCTTTCTTTTTTTATCCAAAAATTATAACACTCTGAAAAAGGAGATTGAAAAGGATATCAGAAAATGGAAAGACATCTGTTGTTCCTGGATAGGAAGAACCAACATCATCAAACTGGCTTTAATCCCACAACTGCTATATAGATTCAATGCAATCCTGATTGAAATCCCAACAGCATATTTCATAGATCTAGAGAAAAGCATCTAAAAATTCATCTGGAACCACAAAAGATTTAGAATAGCAAAAGCCATTCTAGAAAACAAGGACATGGCAGGGAGTATCACTTTTCCCAATTTGAAACTTTACTACAAAGCCACTGTGAAAAAAAACGGCATGGTACTGGCAAAGAAACAGACCTGAGGATCAGTGGAATAGATTAGAAGATCCAGAAACAATGCCAGATACACTAAGCCACCTCATCTTTGACAAAGGAGCCAAATATCCTCAATGGAGGAAAGATAGCCTCTTTAACAAATGATACTGGAAAAACTGGGTTTCAACCTGCCAAAGACTAAAACTAGATCCATCTTTTTCACCATGTACTAAAGTAAAATCTAAGTGGATGAGAGACCTAAATATTGAAACTGACACTAAACCTGCTGCAAAACAGGTTAGGTAAAACTCTTGGAGACACTGGTTTAGGGAAAGACTTTACGAACAAAACCTCTATAGCATGAGAACTACCAGAAGAAATCAACAAATGGGATCTCTTTCTATTAAAAAGCTTCTGCACAGCAAAGAAACCATTAGCTGAGCAAAAAGGCAACCAACATTATGGGAAAAAAAATCTTTACCAGTAATTCTTCAGGAAAGGTCTGCAATCTAGAATATATAAAGAGCTTAAAAAATCAGTCCCATCACCTTTCTTGTATGAAAGAAATGGTCAAAATCCCAAACAAAATAAATGGCTACCTAAGGAAACCTCTTGCAGACTATTTACATGGAAAATTATCCAGCTTTGCACCCACATTAACACTTTCAAGTAACTCAGGTACTATCAGTAGCAAGTCACTATATGTGTTGCTGGTATTATGGGCACCAAACCTCTACAAAGTACAGGTGTGACATGACAGAGAGCAGCCTAATTTCTCAAAGCTCCAGGACATATTCCCAGAAACACAACTTGTCATATAGCATCATGAGTTGTTCTACACCGTGTGCAGGCACAGAAACCAGGAATAACTAACTCAGGGCCTGAAAAGTCAGTTGGTAGAAAATGTTAAAGTGCAGGAAACGAATTGGTAATGTAAATGAATCAATCTTGTCAATCTTTATGGCAGAGTAGTACTCCATTTTATTAAAAAAAACCCCACATCTTCTTTATCCACTCTCCAGTTGATGGGCATTTGGGTTGTTTCCAAGACTGAGCTATCACAAACTGAGCTGCTATGAATAAGGGTGTACATCTGTCTTTCCAATGTGATTTTTAAAAATTCTTTTGGGTATATTCCTAGCAGGGGGATAGCAGGGTCAAATGGATACACCTGGAGGACACGCTGAGTGAAATCAGTAGATCACAGATAGGCAAATACCGGATCTTCTCATTGATACGAGCACCTGTAGATGCAAATGAGCTCTAGAAAGTATGATGATCTGTATAGAATGGGAAATTTCAGAGGGAAATTTGGTGTGGGGATGTAATGAGGGGGAGGAATAAATATGATTCTGAAGGAAAATAAAAGAGCATGTATATAGAGGGTAGGGAGGTCTGGGTGGATGGGGATATGGGTAAAAATGAGAATTGACTTGTGTCATATATTGGTACAAATTCCCCATTGTTAAGTGTGAATGTGAGATGTATGTAAATTGTACCAATAAGGAATTCAATTTAAAAAAAATATATATACTATTCGAACACTAAAAAAAAAAAAGGGTAATGAATTGGGGGTGGAGCTGTGAGCTATAAGGACCAACCAGGTGCAAAGATGTGGTGTATTAGTAATTACAAATTAGTAATACAAAGCTATCACTTAAAGATGTCCTGGAAATTACCAATTTAACTAGTTTGAATTGTAACTAGAGTTTTTTTTTTTTTTTACAATCTTTTCAAGGGAAAACTCTGTCCTTCAGAGTATAGTAACTATAAGGTAATTTTCAAAGGAATTCCTAAGCTAGTAAATAGAGACTGTTGAGAGCAAAACATCAGTTTCCAGTGTTTACACTTCACAGTTTGATTCATGACTGTCAGCGCAGCTGTGAGTGGCCCTGTATTGATCCTTGGGTTGCAATCATTTTGTTGTTTCTGCTTCTAGTCAGCAGGAAGAATAAGAATAAATGGCAGCTCACTTTATTTACAATAACAGTGAGTTTTCAAGGATAAGGTACTTAATTTTAAGAAAAATATTCTTACCAGTTTTAATCCAGACCAAGGTCATTTTATAGATTCCAACTAATTAAATAACCAGGAAAATGCTCTGTTATATGGGATTTTTTTAAACTATCAAAGTAAAGTTTGAACTTAGCAAGTATAGACAAAATGCTTACCATGTGCATATATGCAATGTACCACAACAAGCATTTCAGCACAAGCAAAAATTTAGAAGTTACTCTGTGTGTGTGTGTGTGTGTGTGTGTGTGAGAGAGAGAGAGAGAGAGAGAGAGAGAGACACTGGAGCCTGAAGCAGGCCCTTCACAGTGACCTATACTTCCAGTCTATTTTCCATTCACAGATAAGGTCCCATTAAATTTCCTGAGTGAGACTCAAACTTGCAACTTCATACTTCAGCCTGAAATTATGACGATTTGCCAACACACCCAGCTCATCTCATGCCTTTGTTTAGTAGACCTCTGAAAATAATTCTTTGTTATTTTCCTATGTGTTCATTCTATATATTATAAACTAATAATGGCATTTATCTTATAATGAGATATGTGTGCATTACTATAAGGAAATACCTGGGATAGGCTGACTTCATAAAGAAATAACATGTCTGGAGCTCACAGTTCCAGAGGCTGAGGATGTAATGCCAGTCTCAGATCAACCCCGAGAGGATCCTATGGCTGCACCCATTGTGGTCAGAGTATGTGAGAGAAAAGAAAAGAGAGCATCTCAGAATGGCATGGTAGAAAGCATCCGGGATCCTGTGATCCCTTCTGAATGCACACACACCAAATGATCTAAGGACTCGCCCTCAGCCCCAGCTCTTAAATATAAAAATAATCCATCCACAGATAAGTGGCAAGCTAGGGTCAATATCCTTCTCTCCACTCCCAACCTTTTGTACTTCATATTTTTGAGTCCTATTTATGACAATTTTAATATACTTTTTTTTTTTTTTTGAGACAGGGTCTCGCTTTGTAGTCCAGGCGGTTCCTAAGCTCACTATGTAGCCTAGGCAAGCCTCGAACTCAGCAATCCTCCTGTCTCTGCCTCCCGAGTGCTGGGATGACAGGCATGAGTCACCACGCCCAGCACTGTGGTATGTGGTGTTGATTGCTGGTGAGCGTGAGTCACCACACCCAGCGTTGTATGTGGTTTCCGGGATCGAACTCAGGCCCTTGTGCTTGCGAGGCAGGTGCCAGAACCACTGAGCTAAATCTCCAGCCCAATTTTAATATACTTTTTATGTGAATCATGTTCTTCAAGAAATCTTGGCATAGTTTATTCATTTCTTCCTCTTGTTCTTCATGTTAATATCTAATTTCCTTTCCTCTTTTTACCTAGTTAAGTAAAATATATACCTTCTTAATCATATTCCTAATAATTTATGTTCACATTCATTATGTCACACAGCAATCAATTCATGATTCTTTATTAAGATCTTGCTTCTTGTTGAAACTGATTAATTGCAATATCCAAATTTTCTTAAATTTCCTGAAGTCCTTAGTTGGCATTGTTTTTTATTGAACTCTTTAATTTTATCATAACTTCAAAATGTCTTTATTGGGAGTGAGGCAACTGTCTGAAACAATAGCAGATATTAAATAATTTTAGTGTTTGCAGCTATTTTGTATGTGTTACAACTGCCCAACTCTGCTGCTGTGTAACAAAAGAAGTCAGTTGTGTTCCAATAACATTTCTCCAAAAACCGAGAAGAAAAATTTGAATAACTATTGCTTTCAGGTCTGTGGTCTATATAGTTCTCTCATTTGTGTGGACTCTTGTATCACCTCCCTCACATCTCCTCTTCCTTCTGCTCTACCCTGGAATGATTACTTCACATTAGTTTTAATGGGCATTAGCCAGGAATTGATGTTTACTGGTCTCCTGGGTTAGAGCCATTATGGAGCTCATATCTTCCTCTTCTTGATTGACTCCTCACAATGCTATGCTTATTAATACCTATTCTCCATTATGCTCTTTATTTTTCCTTTGGTTTCTCACACAAGAAACAAGGCAATACTAAAACTTTTGTGTTTGATTTATTTCACTTAAGATTATGGTGTCAAGGGCCAGAGGGTTAGCTCAGTGTTTCCAGCACCTGCCTCTCAGGTGCAAGGTCCTGAGTTCGATCCCCGTAACCACATACAATGCCGGGTGTGGTGGCTCACGCCTGTAATCCCAGCACTCAGGAGGCAGAGCCAGGAGGATTGCTGAGTTCCAGGCTTGCCTGAGCTATCTAGTGAGCTCAGGGCCAGCTTGAACTACAAAGCGAGACCCTGTCTCAAAAAAAAAAAAAAAAAAAGATTATGGTGTCAAGGTACATCCATTTTCCTACAAACAACTTGGGTTTATTTGTTGTTATGGCAGAGTAGGACTCCACCATGTATAAATATCACATTTTCTTTAGTATTTATCTGTTGATGAGCATAGAGGTTATTATTAAAGAGGCTGCTTTTCTTCCAGTGAGGGCGTTTGATTCCTTTGTCAAAGATGAGGTACCTGGGCCGGAGGATTAGCTCAGTGGTTCCGGCACCTGCCTCGCAAGCGCAAGGTCCTGAGTTTGATCCCTGGTGACCACACATATAATGCTGGGCATGGAGACACGCCCACCAACAATCAACACCGCATACCACAATGCCAGATGTGGTGGCTCACGCCTGTAATCCCAGCACTCCGGAGGCAGAGATAAGAGGATTGCTGAGTTCGCAGCGGCTTGCCTGGGCACCATAGTGAGCTGAGGGCCAGCCTGAAAAAAAAAAAAAAAAAAAAAAAAAAAAAAAAAAGATGAGGTACCTGACAGTGCTTGGAGTTGTTTCTCCAGAATCTTCTATTCTTGTCCACTGATCTTCAGTTGTGGATTGCTTTTGCCATTGTCATGCTGTTTTCATCACAGTAGCTTTATTCTATAATTTCAAATCTGGGATTGTGATGCCCCTGCCTTGCCCCAAGAATTGCTTTTGTTATTCTAGGTCTTTTCTGGTTCCATGTGAATTTAAGGACTGTTTTCTCTAGTTCCAGGAGGTATGCTGTTGATATTTTGATTGAAATTTCATTAAATCTATAGAACAATTTTGTTAGTATGGCCGTATTCACTATTTTGGTTCTACCTATCCAAGAACAGGGGACATCTTTCCATTTTCTGATATCCTCTTTGATCTCCTTTTTCAGAACATGGTTTTAATGAAGGCTTTTCCTCCTTTTGTTAAATTGATCTATATTTTGTTATAATGCTCTTGTGAAAGACGTGGTTTCCCTATTTTCACTCTCAGTGAGTTTATTAACTGTGTACAGGAATGGCTTTGGGGTACTGACTTTATATGCTGTTATGCTGTTGAATTTGGTAATTAATTCTGAGCCATTTTGTGGAGTGTTTGGGGTCTTCTATATCATGTCATCTGCAAATTTTGCTAATTTAACGTCTTCCTTCCCTATCCTTATTCCCTTTAATTCGTTATCTAGTCTAATTGCTGTGGCTAATGTTTCCAGAAGTATATTGAACAGGTATGATGAGAGAGGGTATCCTCATTTTCTTCCTAATTTTAGAGTAAAAGTTTTCAATTTTTGACCATTTATTATAGTGTTGGCTATTTTTTAGTTGACTTTTATCAGACTGAGATAGTTTATATTCCAAATTTCTAGAGAGTTTTTAGTCATGAATCATTGAACATTGCCAAATGTTTTTCTACATCTATTGAGATGATCATGTGGTTTTTGTGAGTGATTTTCTTAATGTGGTGTATTACATTTGTTTATTTGCCTATGTTGAACCATCCCTGTATTCCTAGGATAAATCTTGGTCAAGATGTATAATCTTCTTAGTAAGTCATTACATTCTGTTTGCTAGTATCTTATTAAAAAATTTTGCATTCATGTTCATTAAAGAGATTGGATTATAATTCTCCTTTTTGGTTAGATCTTCTCTGATTTTGGTCTCAGAGTGATATCTGTTCCCTGGAATGAGTTTGGGAGCACTGTTTCCCTTGGCATTTCATTAAAGAGTTTGAGGAGTAGCAGTGTTAGATTTGTAGAGTTCTTGTAGAGTTCAGCAATGAATCCATCAGGACTGGGTTTTCTTTGTTGTTGTTGTTCTAGGATTTTTATTATTTTTCAATTTCAATGGTTGATGCAGAGTTACTTAGAATTTTCATATCTTCTTGGTTCAGCTGTGGTACTTCCTATTTATTTAGGAATTTGTCCATTTCTTGTAAATTTTCCATTTTATTAGAATGCAGGTTCTCAAAGTAAGTATTAATGATCTTCTGGAACTTTGGAAGATCCTCTGTGACTTCCACCATTTTTACTCCTAACTTTGGGAATTTGGATCTTTGTGTACCTTCTTGGGATAAGGTTGACTAACGTTTTATCTATTTTATTTCATCCTTCAAAAAATTAATTCTTCAATTTGTTGATTCCTTTTATTGTCTTCTTAGTCTCAATTGAATTAATTTCTGCTCTAATCTTTTTAATTTCCTTCCTTATATTTGCTTTGAGTTTAATTTGCTCTTTTTCTAGAATCTTGAGGTTCAATGTTAAGTTATTTATTTGGGCTCACTGTTTCTCTGATATGGGAATTCACCATTATAAATTTCTCTCATAAAACTATTTTTGTTGTGTCTCATAATTTCCAACAGGTCACGTTGGCATTATTGTTCTATTGTAAAGATTAATTTCTTCTTTAATTCATCCTGACCTATTGGTTGTTCCAGATGGTGTATTCAATTTACACATGTCTATGTAAATTTTGTGGTTTATCTTGGGGTTGATTACCAGTTCCATTGCATTATAATCTGATGATATGCATGGAATAATTTCATTTCCTTTGCATTTACTTAAACATGTTCTACGAATTAGTCTGTGGTCTATTTTGTAGAAATCCTGTGTGTTACTGAGAAGAACATGTATTATGTAGTTGAGTGGAACACTTTGTCAATGTCTACTAAGTCCATCGGTTCAAAGACTTTGTTCAGCTCTGTTATCTGTTGACTTCATATCTAGCTGATCTGTTCCTTTGTGACAGTGGGGTATTGAGGTCTTCCATTATAATTGTATTAGTGATTATCCAATTTCTTTTTTTTTTTTTTTAAGTCAGGGTCTTGCTTTGTAGTTCAGACTGACCCTGAGCTCACTATGTAGCCCAGGCAAATTTTAAACTCAGCAATCCTCCTCTCTCTACTCCCGAGTACTGGGATTACAGGCGTGAGCCACCACACCCCGCACTGTGGTATGTAGTATTGATTGCTGGTGGGCGTGAGTCACCATGCCCAGCATTATATGTGGTTACTGGGATCTAACTTAGGATTTGCACTTGCGAGGCAGGCACCGGAACCATTGAACCTAATCTCTGGCCCTCCAGTTTCTCATATCCATTAATGTTTGTTTTTTTATAGTTGGGTGCACTGGTATTTGGTTCATATATATTTATGATTGTTACCTCTTCATCTTGTATTGTTACCTTAACAAGTATGTAATGACTTTCTTTATCTTCTTATCAGTCTTGATTTGAAATACACTTTTTCTACAAAGAGAATACCTACCCCTTCCTTTTACTCAGTTCCTGTTGTTTTCGACCTTTTAAATTTCTTTTTGAGTTAAATGAAAAGTGAAGGATATAGAGCTCAAAATAGTCGTGATCAAAATATTAATTAAAACAAGGCATAGAATAGTAAAAATTCCAGAAATTCGATACAAGAACAGAATATTAAATGCTGCTAGAGGAAAAAAAAATCACCTGGAGAGAAATATCCATAAATTTATAATGTACTTCCCAAAATAAATCCTTAAGTCAAGGAGAAGGTGGAGTGAAATATTTCAATCTTTAAAGGAAAACAGTCTCCAATCCAGATTTATGTGCCACACAAAATTATCTTTTAAAACTGATGGAGAAATAAAGCATTTCTGTGATAAGAATGCCTGAAGAAATTAATGACCACCAAACCATACTCCAAATGAGTTTATGAAGCATGCCCATCATTCTTGTTTCTCGATCTATTCTGCAGTTTGTTTCTTTTGATTGGTGAGTTGAAACCGTTCACATTAATGGTTATAACTGACATATATATTGATTTATCCTTGTTTATATTATTATCTTTTTAAAATGATTTTATTGGTATATTTTAAATACACTTTGTAATCACAGCTGGTATTGAAAATTTGTACCAGTACATGACATGACTTAATTCTTATTTTTTCCCATACTTCTGTTCTTGATTTGTTTCTTTGTCTTTTGTTTAATTGCTCGCTTTACTTAGTGAGTTCATTGTATTGGAATTCTTGGAATTCTTGTCCTCATTGTCTTTTTCCAGAATACACTTCAGAACTTTTTGGAGTACGGTTTGATGGTCATGAATTTCTTCACGTGTTCTTATCACAGAAATGCTTTATTTCTCCATCAGTTTTAAAAGATAATTTTCTGGGGCACATAAATCTGGACTGAAGACTGTTTTCCTTTAAAGACTGAAATATTTCACTTCATGCTCTCCTTGACTTAAGGATTTATTTTGGGAAATGCATTATAAATTTTATGGATATTTCTCTGTAGGTGATTTTTTTTTTCCTCTAACAGCATTTAATGTTCTGTTCTTGTATCGAATTTCTGGAATTTTTACCATTCTGTACCTTGTTTTAATTAATATTTTGATCACAACTATTTTGAGTTCTATATCCCTCACTTACTTGTATCTCAACTTCTTCCATGTACAGAAAGTTTCCTGCTATTATTTCTGTTAATAAGGTTTTTATGCCTTTTGTGCTGTCTTCTGATTCTTCTTTGATTCCAGTTAATTTTGTATTAGTTTTCTTTGCATCATCTAACAAATAATAGGACTTTCAGAGTCCTTCAAAAAAATAAAAACAATGTTGATATTCATGAAGAAACTAAAGCAATACACAAAAACCAGAATGAATAAAAACTAAAAGCAAAGAATAAAGAAAGAAACTTCTTTGTGATTTCAAGCCTGTGATTAGATTTTAGAAATCTACAGTTTTGCAACAGTGTCCAATAGTCAGAGCCTGACTCTACTTCTGATGGTAGACAAAGGAGGTGGTCAGCACCCAGATCTGCACAATTTCACCAAGATTGCAGCAGCATTAGGTCAGGGCGCTGGTTCTGGTACTAGCAGTGCCACAGTTCAGGCTGATCCTGGTCTCTGGACATGGGGTTAGGGCCTGGGTCACTCAGCCTACAACACTCTTGGTATCTCCTGCTTTCCTGACCTGAGCTCCCTGACCCTGTATGTCTCCAGCAATTGTCCCTTACTCAGTCACTGGGAGGCCTACATCTTGCTAATCCATAACTACTTTGAGTCCCAGGTTTAATAGGCCCCTCACTAAAATGGTGTGAGATCAAGCTCCCTCACCAGGAGACCCAGTCACTTGCACTGTGGCCCCTCATCAACTGCTGTGGCTTAGAGCATCAGTTGCTCCGTTCCACTGGTGCATTTCTCCCTGGGGGCCGCTAGAGTCACCCAGACTCACTTTGTTTGTGTAGATTTGCTCCTCTTCCCTCATGCCACGAGCTGGGGGCTGGGAGAAAATGCCGATTGCCTCCTCCTTTTTCTGCAGTATGGCCTTTCACTTTCTCTTTGGACTCCAGTTTTCCTTTCACATCATTTCTGGGTCTGAGGGATCCACCTGCCCTCTTTCTTGTCTTCCCCGGGTTGTTATTTTCCAGTGCCGGTATCCTGGAGAGGTTGCTTGCTGTTTATTGCTCTGCAAACTTCTCAGAAATGCTTTTCTTTTTCCAAGTTCACTTTTCTGTTCTATATCTATTTTTATCATATATACTATTGTCACGCTGTATGGGCCAGCCTCAGTGAATCATTTTCTGTTGTTGTTGTTTTGAGTGGTGCTTGAGTCTTTTTGTTTGTTTGTTTTGGTTTTGGTTTTTGTATAGGGAGTCAAACTCAGTACTTTGAGCTTGAGAGGCAGGCACAGCCCCACTGAGTTACATCCCCAGCCTTTGTGAATTTTTTTATTTATGTTGCTCTCTACTTAGTTGTCTCTAAGTTTTAAGGTGAATTTACCTTTCATTCTGAGAAAAATCTAATTATTTGATAACGTCTTCCTTTCTTCTTTGCCATCTCTGCTTGTAGAAAACAGAATTTATTTGATTGGTGTTTTATGTGTCTTACTAGATGTCATAGTGTTCCACTTGCTGTCTATTTGTGTTCAGGATGATTTCCATAGTATTACTTCCAAATATATGAGTTGTTTGTTTCAGCATATTTCTAGTGCCCAGGAGTCATTTTGCATTCTTCAGCTCTGTTTTTTTATCCACTTTATTATTCTTGTAAGACCAGAATAGCTTTTTAGGACTCTCTGAAGAGCCAAATTATTCTGTAAGAAATGACTGTGTTCCCTGCCACTTTTCTTCCTCTCCATAGCTGTGTTTCTCAGTGTGCATGTTCTTGCTTTCACCAGATTTTCCTCCATTTACTTCACAGTGATTCTCAATGGAATGCTCATCACCCTGCAGTGGGGAAACAGAAACACACTGCTAATCACCTTACATGGACTGACTGTCACCTGGTACACTTAGCTTGTGGTTGAGTATACAAAGGCATTGCATTACTAGTGAAGGGGGCTGAATTTTGGAGCACATAGTTTTTCCCGCTAAGATATGCCATCTGCATGGGCTATTGTAATTCTCATCATACAGTTCATTCAGTTTCTTAAGAGAACAATATTTGTGTTTGCTAGTACATGTGTCTGTCTATGTAGAAGGAGAAGGAAAAGAGAAAAACAGAATGAAAAACAGCAAAGGGGAAACAGAGAAGTAGGAGTAATCAAAGAAGGCTGTTTTCTGGGATTTGAAATGCAGGTTGAGATGTAGAGAGACTTACACACTGACTGCTGTTAAGTGAGTCTCCTCTTTTCAAGCAGGATTCTCATGACCGCCTCTTGATGTGTGCTGTTTTAAGTCTAGACTCTCAGGGGTTCCTAGTCCAGTCATATAACGTGCCAGTCCTCTGTTATCTGCTCTTTGTTGTGCAGTCATTTGATGAAATTTCTCTTTGAAAATCTCATTCTCTTCATTGCTTCTGAAACACAGGCTTTCAATTTCTACATTAATTTTTGGAGGTGTCTTAAAAGGATAGGTTACAACTGTGCACTCACAATTTGAACTTTGAATTGGGAACCCTAATTAACATTTGTAGGAGTCACAAAAATACTTTTATCTTTTCATGATGAATCTATGAAAATGCCTGTTCCCTGATCCCCTACATTTATGATGCATATTTGGAATCATTACCTAAAATGATAGGTAAAATAATAGCATATCAGTAATTGTCTTTAAATTTAAATTTTATTTTATTCTCCAAAGTATGTAATTGTAAGATTATTCTGAAATTATGAAAATATCAAGCTCATTCTGAATTTATTCTTAAATTATTGAGCCTGGTGAATATATTAGAGAAATCAGGATGACTGAAATACTAAACTTCAATTTTCATTTCTCACTGTTTGATCCAAACACATTAACAGTAGTACCACAAATATTCAAGATTAAAAACACATGGAGGTTGGGCTGGAGATTTAGCTCAATGGTTCCAGCGCCTGCCTCGCAAGCACAAGGTCCTGAGTTCGATCCCGGTAACCACATACAATGCTGGGCGTGGTGACTCACGCCCAGCAGCAATCAATACCACATACCACAGTGCCGGGTGTGGTGGCTCATGCCTGTCATCCCAGTACTCGGGAGGCAGAGACAGGAGGATTGCTGAGTTCGAGGCTTGCCTGGGCTACATAGTGAGCTCAGTGGGGCTAGTCTGAACTACAAAGCGAGACCCTGTCTCAAAAAAAAAAAAAAAAAAAAAAGAACATGGAGGCTAGTAATCAGTAGGATTTCTTGAGCAAATGGCTTAAATGAGTCTGGATATGTAAATGAGTCTGGATTTTTCTGTGCTTGCTTTTATATCTCATGAAATTAAATTTCAAAAAAAAAATCTTTCATGGTCCAACCATAGTATAAAACACGTGTGGTCCTGAAGAATGGGTTTATCAACAAGAGCAAAAGGTTAAATTTTTCTTACAGCTTGTAATACCACCACATAAAACTCAGAGCTAAACTTCAACTTTTTCGAGATTTTTCTCTGTGAATTTCAATGCACCTTAGCTTTTATCATGAGAAAATTGAAGGCAAAAGAAATATGTACATTTCAAAGTTAGAAAAAACATTTCAATTTCAAGTTCTTTTGTCTCAAAAATGAACTCCATCTTGGGCTGGGGATTTAGCTCAGTGGTTCCATTGTCTGCTTCACAACTGCAGGGTCCTGAGTTTGATCCTGGGAACAACATGCCACAGTGCCAGGCGGGGTGACTCACACCCACCAGCAATCAGTGCCACACACCACAGTGCCAGGTGTGGTGGCTCACATCTGCAATCCCAGCACTTGGGAGGCAAAGACAGGAGGATTGCTGTGAGTTCAGGTCTTGCCTGGGCTACATAGTGAGCTCAGGGTCAGCTTGAACTACAAAGAAAGACCCTTTCTTAATCAATTAATTAATTAATTAAAGTCCATCTTCACTTACTTGATGAATAAAATTGCAGAATTTTGTTTTGCTTTATGGTATTATATTCTCTATTTTTCTAGATTATGTGTAAGAATTTGAAAATGTGTTCATTGAAAATATTTATTTGTCAGTATGAAATATACAGAAGAAAAATTTTATTGTTGATACATAGTTCATTAAACATGGTTCATCTTGACAGTAAGTTGAGCTTGCTCATTAATTCTCTGTCTTATAGTGAATATTTTCATACAAATATTTCCAGAACATATTTCAAAATCTTTCTGACAAAATAGTTGAAATATAAGTTTAATTCAAAGAAATAATACAGTGTCTTTTGACACTGTGTAAATACATTTTCTAGGCCAAATGGTGCAAATGATTTGAACTCTTTGCTTCCTTTTTGTTGTTGGTTGCTTGCTTATTAAAGAACAGCTCTTAGCTCTGCGGCAGAGGACTGAGGCCCACCCACCAGCCCACTGCACTCCGGAGCGGCATGGACTCGGCTACCCAGGCGACATTCCACTCCTGGCGGCAGCAAACTGAGGCCTGCCCACAGGCCCGCTCCACCCAGGAGCCATGCAGTGAGGAGTCAGGTATGGACCCTGGGCACCATTACCACCATGGAGGATTGAGGGCCTCCGGCCGGCCCCAACTCCACCCCAGAGCTGCATTGTGAGGACCCAGGCTCAAGAGGAGCCAGAGCAATTTCTTGCATCCCTCCACACTGGAGCCATGCTGAAAGACCAGGCAAGATTAAAAAATAAAAAGAGGGGGAGGGGGAATCTAGCTACTATTTTGCCATCTACTCCTAGATCCCTTTATTCACCTCTTGTCCCCACACCCTCTCCTATCTTCCTGTCAGAAGCAATACCCAGAAGTAAAAGACTCTTAGGCTGGCCTATTTCTTCACCTGTACTATTATGAGAAGGTGTGCAAAGTCTCCAACGGGTCTTATAGCATACATTTGGTACTGTTTTATATTCGCTCTTTTATCCTCTATTACCCGCTGGCATATATGAGGTTCTAGAGTATAGGTGATCTTCATAAATCTGCTAACCCTATTTCAGTCTACTTCTGTCCCCCTACCTCCCTGATTTCCCAGTGACCTCTTATCCCCAAAGGGTTTGGGGGGTACATTTATGATCTACATGTTGTATACACATTGCTGATTAATACTAAATTTTGGCATATGGACATAGAGGTAACTCATGAGCTCAAAGTTTTCCGAACAGAATTTAACAAAACTATTTATTTTATTTTCTGTGTTTAATACTGATATTGGCATTGATTGTATTATGGTAACAAACATGATGTGATTGTTCTGCTCAAATACCTCCCGTGATGGGTCAGAACTGAGAACGCTCAAGGGTCATTACAGATTCAAGGAGGACACCCCAGGAAAGTGCCACATACAAAGGGCCCCAGATAATAGAAAGAGACCTGCAACAAACATTGCCCTGTCATCAGGCAAAGAAGAGCATTAGTAACAGTGAAAGAGTAGAAATGAGAAAATACACAAAAAAACAGACACAAAGATCACCACCACAGGGAAATTCAGAGAAAAGGGAAATAGAGAAAACTGAAACTCAAACACCAGGACTCTTGGAAATGGTAACTATAGCAGATCTAGTAAAATAGAAATCAGAACTCATCTCTGAGATCAAATCAGGGATACTGCCCACACTGTTAATACACTATATCAACAGACTCAAG
>PVIC010000011.1:171095-222838 GCA_004025085.1 Thryonomys swinderianus
AAAAAAAAAAAAAAAAAAAAAAAAAAAAAAAAGGAATAAAGAAAGGAAAGGAAGAAGTTAAACTGTCATTATTTGCTGATGATATGATACTCTATCTAGAGGATCCTAAAAACTCAACTGAAAGACTGCTAGAATTAATTATCAAATTTGGTAGTGTTGCTGGATACAGGGTCAATGCTCAAAAATCAACAGCCTTTGTTTACACAAATAACAGACTCACGGAAAGAGAAATTGGGGAGTCAACCCCTTTCACAGTAGCACCCAGAAAAATGAAATACCTAGGAATCAACCTAACAAAGGAAGTGAAAGACCTCTACTCTGAAAACTATAGGACTCTGAAAACTGAGAGAGAAAAGGAAACCAGAAAGTGGAAAGATATCCCTTGTTCCTGGGTAGGGAGAACCAACATTGTCAAAATGGCTATATGCCCACAATTACTTTACAGATTTAATGCAATTCCAATTGAAATTCCAACACTATACTTCACAGAGCTAGAGAAAATAATACAAAAATTCATCTGGAAACCCAAGAAATCTAGAAGAGCAAAAGCAACTCTAAGCAACCATGACATGGCAGTGGGTATTACAATCCCCAATTTAAAACCCTACTATAAAGCCACTGTGATAAAAACTGCATGGTACTGGCAAAGTAACAAACCTGAGGATGAGTAGAATAGATTAGAAGACCCAGGAACAACCCTGATACACTAAGAAACTTTATCTTTGACAAAGGAGGCAAACATCCCCAATGGAGGAAAGACAGCCTCTTTAATAAATGGTGCTGGAAAAACTGGGCTTTAACCTGCCAAAAGCTAAAGCTAAACCTATCTCACCATGCACAAAACTAAACTCACAATGGATATGAGACTTAAACATTAAAACAGAAACAATAAGCCTGCTGGAAAACAGGCTAGGTAAAAGTCTTGGAGACATTGGCTTACACAGAGACTTTATGAATAAAACCTCTATAGCACAAGAACTAGCAGAAAGAATCAACAAATGGGATCTCATCCTATTGAAAAGCTTCTGCACAACAAAAGAAACCACTGGCACTGCTAAAAGACAACCAACAACATGGGAAAAAACTTTCCTAGCTGTTTATAAGACAAAGGGCTATTATCTACAATATATAAAGAACTCAAACAGATCAGCCTCCCCAAGTTTAAAGACCCAATTCAAAAATGGGCATGTGAAATGAACAGACACTTCTCAGAGGCAGAAGTCAAAGCAGCCAAGAAGCATTTGAAGAAATGTTCAACATCACTGGTCATTCGAGAGACACAAATGAAAACGACACTGAGATTTCATCTCACTCCACAAAGAATGGTCGCTATCACTAAATCAACAATAAATGCTGGCATGGCTGTGGGGAGAAAGGAACTCTTCTCCACTGTTGGTGGGATTGCACACTTGTGCAACTATTGTGGAGATCCGTGTGGAGATTTCTCAGAAAACTAGGACTAGGGGTCCCATTTGACCCTGTTATCCCCCTGCTAGGAATATAGCCAAAAGAATTTTAAAAATCATATCGGAAAGACAGATGTACACCCTTGTTCATAGCATCTCAGTTCATGATAATTCAATCTTGGAAATAACCCAAATGCCCATCAACTGGAGAGTGGATAATGAAGATGTACTTTTTTATGAAATGGAGTATTACTCTGCCATAAAGAATGACAAGATCAATGCATTTAGGTGCAAATGGAGACACCTGGAGGATATGCTAATAAGTGAAATAAATAGATCGCAGATAGGCACATGCCGGATCTTCTCTTTGATATGAACACCTGTAGATGCAAATGAGCTCTACAAAGTATGACAGTTTTTATAGAATGGGAAATTTCCATAGGAAATTTGATGTGGGAATGTAATGAGTGGAAGGGATAAATATGATTCAGAAAGAAAATAAAAGTGTATGTATAAAGCAGGTGGGGAGGTGTGGGTGAATAGGGACGTGGGTAAAAATGAGAATTAGCTTGTGTCATATACTGGTACAAATTCCCCAATGTTATATGTGATCGTGAGATGTATATAAATTGTACCAATAAAGAATTCAATTTTTAAAAAAAGAACAGCTCTTAAATACACTTTTGTACCATGTATAATGATAGGTTTTCCTCAGCTAGCCTGTTGCTTGATTTGATTCCCCCTTTTTTTCTATTATTTGGCCTCATTATGCATGGATTATTTTAGGATTTCTTATTTCAAGTCACTTCAAATATATGTCTTAAATGGTCCTGGATATATAGATGGTTGATACATAGATGGATAAGTGGATAAATAGATACATATGTATATCAGTGTCTTTTCTGCAAAGAATACAGATCTAATAAATGCTATTGATGTGCAATCCTTCATTATTTATTTTTGTCTAATATCGTAAAATAGAATGCTACTTATGCACTTCTGATAGTATAGGAAATTGTGCTTTTAGATATCTGAGAGTTTTACATTCAATGCTTTGTCCTAAATAATATTTTTCCCCTTAGTGGAAGAGAAAAGGGGGAATTGAGAGAGGAGAGGAAACAATGGAGAGAATGGAAATATTCAGCTTGTCACATTCATGTTTAGCTATGGCAAAACAAAACCACTCTTCTGTAGAACTAATACAACTAATTAAATAATAAGGACTGTTCAAATGCACTGAAGACCATTGCTTTTGAGGGAATTCTGCTTTGTGAGCACAGCAATCCTATTTTTGCCTTTATGCCTCCCACGGATCCAGAAACAAATGGGTGCTGTTTTGCTGTTTTCTGGGAGTTTTTTGTTTGTTTTCAGTAAGGGTGTCTTCACCCTGCACCTCTTCCCCAGCCCTTCTCATTTATTATTTGGAGATAGTGTCTGGCTAAATTGTTAAGTTGCCCAGGCTAGGCTTGAATTTAGGTTCCTCCTGCCTCAGCCACAGAGAGCCGGGATTACAGGCACACACCATTGTGCCTGACTAAATGACTGCAATTTTTAGTGGCCATTCCTGAGAACAACCAGGAGTCACGAGCAGAGACAAACACAGGATTTTAAGGATGGACCTTTACCCACATTACTCTAATCACTTTCCCTTGTCATGATTTCTACAGGAATCACTTCATAACTAGGAGACTCATGAAATGAGTGTTATTTGTGCATGGTCATTTTTGGTATTTTTCTCTATTTTCCTAACAGTTTACTGAAGATGAATCTTAGCCACGGTAAACTCAGGTTACTTAATAAAAGATATTTCCTTATGTCAAAGATTAAAGCTATTCCACTCAAACACTTGCCACATGTATCTGGTGAAATACTTACAGGCCCACTTGCACTTCAAGTCTGTGACTCCTGTTGCTATCAGAATAGCTACCACCAGTTCATATGATTGTAAGGTGACACCCAAAGGCTCATTCACCCATGTTTCTGGCTGTTGATTCAGGTTCTTGAGTGTCACCTCAGGCAGTGCGGTCAATCAGAACTCAGACAGTAACTTTGCTATGTCACATTCTGTGACACTGTGGTGGTGCCCAGTGACTGCATCCAAACATTAGGAATAGGCAAGTGGAAGTCACATGAACACTGAGTTAGCCTTAGAAGTCTTTAAGTACCAATAGTC
Source organism: Thryonomys swinderianus (assembly GCA_004025085.1). Lineage (NCBI taxonomy): Eukaryota > Metazoa > Chordata > Mammalia > Rodentia > Thryonomyidae > Thryonomys > Thryonomys swinderianus. Next base: position 174,675 of record PVIC010000011.1, read on the forward strand.
ACCTTTTCTTTGTCAAGGTGATTACAAATTCTGTCCACCTTCCAGAGGAGGAGAAATACTCTCTGACTGTGCCTTCTGCTGGAGGAGTGGTACGATGCTGGAATAGCAAATGGGACAAGAAACAATCCTGAGGCCATTTTTGGAAAGTACAGTCTCCCATACTAGCTATGAAAGAAATGTTAAAATGATGACAGATAAACTCCTACATTTTTCTACGTATAAAAGTTGCTATAAAGCTTTGTTTAGAATCTGTCAGAATGGTTCTTGAAATACACTGGTTGTAAGCCCATCTTTATTATGTACTCTCTTTAAATGACAACCAAACTGTTACAAGACTATGATGAAATAATTTGTTATTTAGCTTGACATATAATTGCAGATTACTGTCCAGAGCTCTAATATTAAATTATTAAGAAAAGATTATTTGTGAGGAAGATAAAGATGATTTTTCAAACTGATTTTACTACTGCTATAATGAAAATCATGTTTGTCATTCTGATTTTTACAAGAACAATAAAAACCAAGCACAGGATAAAGTTTGTTTCATAACATATGTATCCTTAAGGTTTGTCTAGACCATTTAAAATGAAGTCTGACCAGAATAAGAGATTAAGTTTATTTTAATTGAATTCTTTATTGGTACAATTTACATCTCACAATCACACATAACACTGGGGAATTTGTACCAATATATGACACATTTTTACCCATACTCATTTTTACCCACATCCCCACCCACCCACACCTCCCCACTCCCTATATACATGCTCTTTTATTTTCTTTCAGAATCATATTTATTCCTTCCCCTCATTACATCCCCACACCAAATTTCCCTTGGAAATTTCCCATTCTACAAAGACTGTCATACTTTCTAGAGCTCATTTGCATCTACAGGTGCTCATATCAATAAGAAGATCCGGTATTTGCCTATCTGTGATCTATGGATACACCTGGAGGACACGCTAATGGGTGAAATCAAGAGATCAAGTTTTTGACCAGAAAAAGAAAATGAACATGAAAGCAAATAACGGAGATAATAAATTTAGAAACCTTGAACATATATTCATATCATTCCTTTTTTAATATTAACAATAAAAATTAAATTATCATTTGTTATATAAATTACATACTGAATATAATTTTGAGATATATGCAATAAATTTGAGCCTATATATTATTAAATTTTCTCCAAATGAAATTAATTTGGGAAAAAACTCCATATGCTCACTCTCCCAAACATGACTGAGAATATTCTCCTCTAGATGAATATAGAGGACGTTTACTACGAAGGGTAATCTAACAAAGCCATATATCACACTTTACTGTGTTTTCTATAACTATAATAATTAAGATCAGATGCACAAAAAAGTGTTTGCGAAGTATCTGTCTCTATAAGTGAATGTAAATTTTCAAAAAAACCTTAAATGTACAGAATAGCACTCAATTTGCTTGTATGATTGCTGTTTTACTCGTCAGTACTATGGTCTTATAAACTAATATATTCTTCACTAAAATATGTGGGCACTCCATTCTGATTTAAATTTATTCTTAGCTGTCTAAAAACTATAAGTGATTATTAAAAACTACCAACTGCCTTCTCTGACACTCAATACAGGTGATGTCTTCTGTTATACCACAGTGTGAAGATACTTGTGACCACAAAACAGGTGCTTGGCTCAGAGATCCCATTGTGGGACACTGGAGATTTAGGTATCTCTCAGCATTTTTCCTCAGTGGAGCAACTTTTGCTTTATTTTTCTTCTACACAAGCTAATCTGTGCAATTCTGTGCACAATCTACTACTGTAAAAGTGTCTCCTGGTATTGCATTTGCCAGCAATGATAATGCTTTTTAGAATATCAAATGACTAGTGAGTTCCGCATCTGTTGTAGATTACTAGCATAACATACCAGTGACTTTATGATGTTGGTATGGTGTTAGCCACGGAATGACAGATGATTCTGAAAACATTTGCTTCTATTTGATGCATCACAGATGTGATAGTGCTGTTTTCAAATTTCACTGCTTTTATCTGCTAAATATCAAACTTGAGGATTTTTCTGGCTGCTTTGGCTTTTGTTTCATTACTGTTTTCCTAGACTATCACTTGCCACTACTATTTAAGCCTTATCTCACTCCAATGCATCTTTTTGCATTACTTCCTAAACTATACTATCTTTTTGCTTAAAATTCCTTATTGACCCATTATGGTCAACAAAATGAAATGAAAAAAAATAAGATAAAGTACCCCAGAATACTATTTCTTGTCCCTGCTTCATGATCAAGCTCCACACAGTGCTTCATTATTTCTTTCCTCTTTCTCCCAACCCCCACCCTTCTTTTCTTCTAAAACATATTCATTTCAGAAATGCGCACTATGATCTTATCATCTGCTAAGCATTGTACCAGGCTCTGGAATGCACTAACCACTGAAAGAACAACCAGTTAGAAGTGTAGCCTCATGATGGGAGGCAGACCTCCACCAAATAATCATTCCCATCAATTGCATGTGGCGCAAAGCCGCACACTTTGCAGTAGAGATACATAACTGAAGAGTTTGACTTCAGTTAAAAAGATGGGGCAGTTTTCAAGCTTTATTCTACCAGCTGACACAAAGTATAAGCCACAGCTCTCAGTTTCCATTCATTCAGCCAAGGATATAAGATATAAGCAAGTTCTAGACCAACTAAGAAGAAAACAAAGTACAGAAGGCTTGGTGTTTTTTAATAGCTATCCAATTCATGTAGGTAAAAACTGAGCCTAAGACTCTCTGGAGGAGATGGATTAGAAAACCAGACAGGAGTTATGGGCAAGCTGGCATGGAGGGAATAGTGTTGACAGGATGTAGAGACAGATACCACCAACTAGTGGCCTCACAGTCAGCAGCACATTGCATAGCCTGCAGCCTTCTCTCCCTCCAGCCTTGTCCTCCTTTATTAACTCTGGTCACAGTTTCTCACAGTACTGATGTTATGAACTGAAAATATATTTGAACTCTATATTGCACAAATATCTACATGACTATAGGATATGTATGCATGTTCTACAGTAGTTATGGTGGGTAATTGTAAGTGCTCTATCTGCATTACCATCTCACTGAAATAAAAATAAATAATATTAAATCAAAGTATGAAGGGTATACAGAGGAGGTTTTGTGACACCAGAAATTTGCATCCTTGGCTCATTCAGAGAAGACATGCAGCTGTTAGGTACAGGACATATAAATTCTACTTCAAGCCTAAGGGTTTTTTTTTTTCCCTGAGATCCTTAAATCATTTTTATTCCCAGGATCAGATCAGTACATTTGAACAGCAAACACATACTAGGATTTGTGAAATCCTTGACATTCATGCCAAGCATGTCCATGATATTCAAAATATCATCAGAACTATCATTCCAAAGTTGGGCTGAATATCAGGCCACTTCCAAGATGTGACTACTATGAATTGTGCTGCTATAAACATATATATATGAAATGCTGTAATATTGGGGAAGGCACCTAGAAAGGTAAGAGTGGAATGTAGTGGAAGTTTTAGTTTTAACTTTCTGAGGAACTTCCATACTGATTTTCATGAAACTTATACTGGTTTACATTCTTACCAGCAATGTACAGGGATTACTTTTCCCTACAGTCCTTGCAGTGTTTGTGAGTTTTTCAGTTCTTGGTTAATGCTATTCTTTCTAGAATAGCGTGGTTCCTTAGTACTGTTTTAGTTTTCATTTTACTAATGACCACACATGTTGATCATTTGTTTCAAGTTTTTATTGATCATTTGTATTTCTTCTTCTGAGAAGTATTTATTTCAGTTGGCCATTTTTCATTGGGTCTTTTAGATTGGAAGGGTATAATTTTTGTTCGGTTGGTTGAATTGTTGTTGTTGTTCTTAGCCTGGTAAGCATGTGAGTAGTGTCCTCCCTGGTCTGAGCTTAATTTTGCAGAGATCTACTTACACCTCACACCCTTTCCATGACTGTCTCCCTCAGCCGTCGGTCACCCAGGCACGGAAGAAGTTAACATTGGTAACCCTGAAGTGAGGTTATTCTGTAGTTACTCCGTGGTTCAGTCTTAAAAATTAACCCCTTCCCAAACTGTCTCTGATTACACCCTGTCAAATAGGGTTGGCACTGCACTGGATTTTGTTTTCCAGACAGAGCTGCTGTGTGGAAAGAGTCGCTTTCAGAAAACTGCACTCTTGGTGCTAATGCTAATGGCTCCATCCACTTTTTCTCCATGGAGCTGCCTGCATTCTTTGGTTTTTGTTTTCATATCTTTTCCCCTTTGTATTTCAGTTTGAGAATTTCAAGTGATCTAAATTCAAGCTTTCTTTCAAAAGGATTGAAGCATTTTACTTTTGTTAACTCCCTTCTTTTGCACATCCTTTGATTTCCTCTTATAATTTCTATCTAAATTGTCTTTCTATCTAAATTGTCTGATTGCTTTCATGATTGGACGTTCAATTAATCACAGTTATTTTAATTATCTGTTAAGTTCAACATATATGTGACATCTGAATCTGGGTTTAACAATTGCTTAGTCCTTTTTTTGAGAGCATTTTCTTTCCTATTGAATCCCTTGTGCTATTTTTTGAAAGTTGGGTATGTTATTCTATCGTGAAATAGACACTGAGGTAAATAATTTTTCATATAAGAATTTCTATTTATCTTGCTAGAAGTTGGAATGTGTTTGGAATCTATAGCTAAACTACTGGAGTCCCCAAATTCCTTTAACACCTTTGTGTTTCTTGGCTTTACTACGGTCTCCATATAGGATCTAAGAAAATCTTTGACTTGCAGCTCATTCAGCTAACGTCCACTCTGACGGCACTGCAGAGCCACTGGGCTGCAGCAAAACCACGGGGGACCCTTCAAACCTTTCAGGTAAATCTGAGTGTCTCTGTGGGCCTCTTGCCGAGAGCCTTGACCTGAGTCCAGCTGCGGTGTTTTTCCTCAGTTCCCCTCCTGCTGCCCGCCCCTTTCCTTGTCTGCAACATTACAATTTATTTTCCTCAAGATCTGACCTCTGTGGAGATGTGTTTTCTTCATAATCGAGGCTGGAAATTTGGAAGCATCTGGCACAGTGAGAAATCCTCTCTTCCCGGCCGAGCAAGGCTCCAGGGAGGTCCTGTCCACCAGGGCAGGTCTTGCTGGAGAGGAAGATCTGGGCGTATGTTGCAGTGGTTGCTCTTTTCCACTCTGCCTTCTACGAAACTACAGGCTGATCTCACTGGAGAAGTTGGGTACTTAGAGGAAAAGTTCATGGGAATTTTGGGTCCCTTGATCATGTCACTGTGAAATTTCTCTCTCTCTCTCTCTCTCTCTCTCTCTCTCTCTCTCTCTCTCTCTCTCTCTCTCTGTGTATGTCTCTCTCTGTGTCTCTCTGTGTCTCTCTGTGTCTCTCTGTCTCTCCCTCCCTCTCTCTCTCTCTGTCTCCCTCTGTCTCTCTCTGTCTGTCTCTCTCTTTGTGTCTCTCTCTGTCTCTCCCTCCCTCTCTCTCTCTGTCTCTCCCTCTCTCTCTTTCTCTGTGTCTCCCTCTCTGTCTCTCTCTCTCTGTCTCTCCCTCCCTCTCACTCTCTCTGTCTCTCCCTCTCTCTCTCTCTGCGTCTCTCTGTCTCTCTCTCTGTCTCTCCCTCTCTCTCCTGTTTCCCACATTCAGCAATTCAAGATCACCATTTCGTAGTTCCCATTAATTTATGGCTCCAGCATGAATAAACACTCCGATTTGTTCAGAGTAAACGAATCACAGTGTGTGCTCTCTTCTCCCTTCTCCTTGCCCCCTCCCTGCTCCCCTCCCCTGCACTCTTCTGTCCTTCTCTCCCCTTCTCTCCATTCCTCTTCCCTTCCTTCCCCTCTCCTCTCCCAGCTCCACTCTTCTCTTCCCCTCCCGTTCTTCTTGCTCATTCTTTTTTCTGCTCCCTCCTTTCTTTTCCCTTCACCTCTGTTTTCTCATTTTCCCTAACCCTCTCCCTCTCTCTCTCCCAACCTTTCACACCTTCCTCCTTCCAAGTCAGAGGTTGACAGTCTATCCTTAAACTTCAATTTTCTGATGGGGCCAATAAAAAATATTGGTTTTCAGTTTGTTCTGCTTGTCTTGTTAAAGGGGGAGAATGATGGCTTCTAATCTTTTTACCCTTTGGAAGCTGAACCTGCAAGTCTCCACGGTCTATTTTTAACTTTCTATTTACATTGCCCAGCTTCTCTAAATCTCTGCTGTCAAGAGCCCTACCTCATTTTAACAGTTTTATGGCCCCTTAAAAAATAAGTTACACCAGGGAAACCTCCACTTCAAAGATAAAATTAGAGGTATAAGATCAAATTTAATCCATTCTGGAACTAAATTTTTAGGGAAAAAAAACATGAATGACAAAATGCACATGGAATATAAATTCAGTTTTTATGACTGTCACAAGCCACTGAGGGATTTAAAGTTCCTGTAACCATCAGCACCACCTATCGTGTATAATTCTGTCACAGGGTAGAATGTAAAACAACTTGAAGAGATAATTCTGATGTAACAAGTATATCTTTATAATTTTACTTCACTTAAAAGTTAATTATTATCAGTGAAAGATAATGATATAACTAATACAACTGTGTAATAGAAATTAAAGAAATCAAGAACTCAGACATTTCTGACAAGTAAAATAAACAACAAACCTACTTCCTTTTTTTTTTTTTGAGACAGGGTCTCGCTTTGTAGTTCGGGCTGGCCATGAGCTCACTATGGTGCCCAGGCAAGCCACTGCAAACTCAGCAATCCTCCTGTCTCTGCCTCCTGAGTGCTGGGATTACAGGCATGAGCCACCACGCCTGGCACTGTTGTGTGTGATCACCGGAATTGAACTCAGGACCTTGCGCTTGTGAGGCAGGCGCCGGAACCACTGAGCTAAATCTCCAGCCCAAACCTACTATATTTAATGTGGTGACTTTTTCTCTAGGGAAATTGTCTTTTATATCAACTAGACTGTACTTCTCTTACATTCTCTAGGAAGAGCTACTTTATTTGAGTCTAAGAATAGCTATCTCTAAGATCTTCACAAAGTACCAAATAATCAAGTTAAAGAAAAATAATTGCCATAGACTAAAGGTGGAGGAACTATGGAGATGTGGATCGAAGGTATAAACTTTTAGATATATGAATAACAAATTATTGGGATTTAATATTCAGCATAGGCAGTTATGAATGTATTAACTATTTGATTATGATAATTATTCCATAATGACTGTATATATAAAATCATCACAGGTACCTTGAATACATAAATCTTTTTACATTTCTCCTTTATAATTTCTGAATTGTTCACACTCCATATAATGTTCTTATATTGCCTCTACAAACACGAAAAGAAAGTTTAAAAAAATGACTTCAGAAAAACATTCCTGATGCTGTATACAATCCTTCTGGTTGTGTAAATATCTTAGAATAATACTACAATGACATCTAAAAACTCACGATTTGTTTTGTTTTGTTTCGTTTTGAGACAGGGTCTCACTTTGTAGTTCTGGCTGGCCCTGAGCTCACTATGTCACCCAGGCAAGCCTCACATCTTCTTGCCTCTGCCTCCAGAGTGCTAGGATTACAGGCGTGAGCCACCACTCCTGGCATTGTGGTATGTGGTTACTGGGGATTGAACTAGGAACCTTGCACTTCCTAGACAGGCACTGGAACCACTGAGCTAAATCTCCAGCCCTAAAAACTCATGTTTGCAGCAGCACAACTTATAATAACTAAATCATGGAAGTGGCTTCTATGTCCATCAAAAATGTGGTATTTATATATAAAGAAGAATAAATTAGAGTCATTTTTAGGGAAATGGAAGCAAACTGAGACCATTATATTGAGTGAAGTGAATCAGACACAGAAGCTTAATTTGTTCATGGCTTCTTTTATATCATAAACTCAAAGCATAAATGAAGGGCAAAATACAAGATAGACAATAGAAACTAGGGAGATAAATCTCTTCCAAATGCAAAGTAGACCAAGGGATAGAGTGAGGGGAAAGGGGGAGTGGAAAGTGATGAAAAAAGAAGTAAGAGGTGTATGTATGTTTACCAACCGCACGCAAGGAATGCACTCTTTCGGTGCACTACACACAGATACTGGCAAAAATTAAAACTGGAGAGAATATGGTTATCCTTCATTGTGAAAATCTGCACTTAACTCTATTTGCAAAAGATCCTTGGTAATTTTCATTTAAAATCTTCCACCTCTTGATCTACAAAGAAAACACTTTGTACCTCTATAAAATGGGCCAAGAAAATGAATCTTAGGTAGTTAAATCCGCATCTCTGTAGAGCTAGTTTCGCAAGGACTAGGTAGTAATATCACTCTAGTTCTGAGAGTTTGCTGGACATTTTAAATGGTATAGTTTATATCTACATGAGCTCCTAAAGTCTCGTTCATTGATAAGTGGGGTTTGGGTAGGTGATTGGATTGTGAGGGCATGGTAGTTATCAGTGGATTAGCCCACTGATGAGTTTATAGCTAAATGCAATGTTAGGAGTTGAAACTAGGGTAGAGGAGGTGGGTCAATGGGGGAGTGGCCTGGAAGTTTATCTATTTTCCCTCTTCCCTTGATCTATTTGTGTCTCTGTCTCCCTGCCTCTCTCTGTTTCTGTCTGTCTGTCTCTCTCTCTCTGCTTCCTGCTGAAGTGTCATGAACTGTTTGTCCTTTTCCATGTTCCTTTACCATGCTACTCTAACTTACAGGCAGTCAGTTAGCTGAGCCAAAATAAATCTTCCCTAATTAGAGTGGTGGATAGTAAGAACTGGATAACCCAGTAGTGAAGAAAATAAGACAGTGACTCACTTTGCTGAAAATTGTATGGTATCTATTACAAATGAGGATATTCAATTCAACAGTCAGAAATAGTTATATCTTTCAGGCCTGCAAAACACTCTAAAAGTAAATTGAATTTTATTGGCAGGTATTGAAAGTAGAAGGAACTATTAGACTTGGACATTTTAAAGATCTTAATGGACTTTAAAGAATGCATTCTTCTGAGTGTTCCTGTCTCTTCCCTTCCAGAGGCTTATACTTATTGACTTTTATTATTGATCTGGTTCTTGTATATGCTTTGATCCTCGTCTCTCCTTCTCTTCTTCTCTCTGTCTCTGTGTCTATCTTTTTGGATATCTATTTCTTTCTATTTCTTTATCTGTCTATCTTTCTTTAATTTTCTGAGACAAGAACCTCACTTTAAGTCAGACTGACCTTGAGCCCATGAATATCTCACCTTAGCCTCCTTAGTACTTGTTTGTAGGCCTTCCACTTCTACCTCTCTCTATTCTCATTTTTCCTTTGTATTCTTGCTTTTTCAGTTACGTGGGATGTTGTTATTAACTATTTTGACATAGAAATAGGTAATCTTTCTACAGTAAGTTTAGCTTACTACCACATTGTTTATCATACTCTTAGAACCTAAAAATGTACACTTTCAAATTATGTTTATTCAGGGCTGGGGATTTAGCTCAAGTGGCACTGCACCTACAGTGGAAGCACAAGGTCCTGAGTTCAATCCCCAGTACTGGGCGGGGGGTGTCAAATTGTGTTTATCCACTATTATTAATGTGACAATCAAGTCAACATGATCAGGGGTGAAGATTTAGTTCAGTGGTTCTGGTGCCTGCCTAGCAAGCACAAGGTCCCCAGTTTGATGCCGGGTAACCACATACAAAGAGAGAAGAAGAGAGAAGGTAGGTCTCCCTCTTTGGGTGCAGTGGCTCACATTCACTGGCAATCAGTACCACATACCACAAATGCCAGGTTTGGTGGCTCAAGCCTATAATCCCAGCACTGAGGAGGCAGAGGCAGGAGGATTGCTGAGTTTGAGGCTTGCCTGGGTTACATAGTGAGCTCAGGGCCAGCCTGAACTACAGAGTGAGACCCTGTCTAAAAAAAAAGAAAGAAAAAAAGATAACCTGATCAAAGAAATGTTGATTAAAATGGTAAATCATTACAATCTTAAGTTAATTTCTTCTTGCTGGGATAAAAATACACACCCACAATTTAATGGAAGGAATATTTACTTCAGCTCACAGTTTGTGGAGGTTTTAATTCAAGTTGGCTGGCTGCAAGGCAGGGCAGTGTGGCCTAGGGCCATGGTAGAAGAGAAACAGTCCATGGCGTGGGAGGCAGGGAATCACAGCTGTCTTCCACTTTCCCTTTTCCCATCCAGGCTACAAGGCTATTTGTTGGTGACAGCAACAAAAGAGGGTGGGTCTCCCCTCTTTAATAAACCCATCATCTACATCCAGAACTACCCTAAATGAATCAGTGGACTAATACACCATTAGGCACCCATGATCCAGTCACTCCTAAAAGCCCCACCTGTAAGCACATGAGTGTACGAATGGTTGGCTGGGAGGGTGTGTAGATATAAACCAAAATAGTTACTTTAGAAATATTTCCAAAAAACAAAATCAAAACAGCCTCATGTTTTACTCTTCATGTTGAAATGGAATTGGGCTTCCAATGTATATTCATGTACATTTTTGAAAGAGGAACATCGGCTTCAAATTGTTACATTATTTTAATATTCTTGTCATTAAAGCAGGAAGAGTGAGGGGCTACAAATGTGAAGGCAGCAATACCCATAGCAAAATAGTACTTCAGTTTGAATAGCCAGTCTGAAAGATAAATGTACTACAAAGGATGACATTGTTACATACATGAAGTGGAAGATTTATTCACATCGATGAAATATTTTAGTGCGATGCCTCCCATTTCTAATTCCCTATCAGATAGTGCATCATTATCTGCATGTATCTTGTCTGGCCATATGTCAGCAGGGCACAGGGTCTTCTTTCTGATTCCTGCAAAAGCAAGTTTCAAGTGCCATCCAAATAGAAGAGCAGGTTGTGTTGAATTATGAGTGACTTAAATATTTTCTAGGATACAGCAAAATTTGTTCTTATAAAGAAGAATGTAAACAGCATGATCTAATAAAAACTACACCTATTTTTTAACCTCATTTTTAAACATAATTTTCAGATGTATGTCATTGTTTACTCTCCCTAAGTCCTCTGCATTCTATTAAAGGCTGTTACTTACCTTTTTTTTTTTTTTTTTTTTTTTTTTTTTTTTTTTTTTTTTTTTTTTTTTTTTTTTTTTTTTTTTTTTTTTTTTTTTTTTTTTTTTTTTTTTTTTTTTTTTTTTTTTTTTTTTTTTTTTTTTTTTTTTTTTTTTTTTTTTTGAGACAGGGTCTCACTTTGTAGTTCAGGCTGGCCCTGAGCTCAATATGTAGCCCAGGTAAGCCTGGAACTCAGCAATTCTCCTGCCTCTGCCTCCCGACTGCTGGGATTACAGGTGTGAGCCACCACGCCCAGCCGTTACCTACCATTTTGATTCATTTAGATCTTAGAAAATCTACTTGGCCTGCACAGATTATTAAAGCATCGCACAAAGATGCTAATGAGATCTGTTGTGTGGCAAACAGTATGAGTTAGTCTAGCAGTAATAAAACCCCCAGCTTTCCTCTATAACTCCAGAGATGATTTCTGTTTGTCTGTTTTATAAGGACAGAGCCTGTTTCTGTTTCTCACGTTCTCAGGACAATGAATGCATGCATGAAAGAAGCAGGTACTGTATTTCCTATTTAAAGTCAATATCTGTTGTAACAGTTCTCTTTAATAATGTGTTGGTTTATCCAACTATCTTCTTTCACATGATAATTAGAAAATAACTTAAAATTTTATAAACAAAATCAAAATGAGCATTAAGTTTTGTATTTTAACCCATTTTGCATCTTGTGGTTTAATTTTTTTTTTAACTTGCATTTAGTACATTTGAGATGGATTGTTACTCAGTTAGAAAAGGTGCAGCTGGGGCCCTGTGGCCTGTTTTTTGCTGATTTCATTCTTGTTTGCACAACTGCTTCCTGAGATGGGGTGACTCCCCCAGCTCACTTGCTTTACACCAGACATGTTAGGTTTGGGGGGACTGCACAGCACGTGAATAGAATTCTAGCATAACACAGCAGTGATTCTTGACGGTCTCCTTAATAGGGAACTTCCCACTGTCATTTTTGCCTCAGAGTTCTCCACATGCCACTGTTTCAGGTGCTCCCTTCCTTAACTGAGCCACCTTATTTTGTTTATTCTCTCTTTATGTTTGTTTTTTAACATTTTCATATTTATCTTCATATTTGAAATTTCAAAATAAAATTTTCAAAGGACTTAAATGTCAATCTGTTATTTCTCTTTTAATATAATTATCTTTAGTACTTCATTAGACAATACAATTGTTCACTTTTATTCATATAAAATGTTTTAATTTCATATTAATTTGAAGAAAATACTATATAAAGAATTCTGGGACTGGCCGAGTTTCTTCTAGCACGTTGAAGACTGTTCTGGCCTTTGTTGCTTCTGACATAGTGACAGCTCCTCTCATTACCATTTCACTTGGATGTGTGGCTTTCCCTTCCTCTGAGAGCTTTGTAGACATTTTTTCTTTAACTTCCATTTGCAGCAGTTTAACAACAGTGTAATAACAAGTGTTCTCTTTGTAATTACTCTGTTTGGGTTTTGTTTAACTGAGTTGTATTAAATTTAATAAATTTGAGCCATTATTATATTTAATGCAAAAATATTCTTTGCAAACCTACTTGCTCAATATCAGATGTCAGAAAGCTGAATATTTTCTCTAAAGTCACTGAGGCGTAGCCTTTCTGCACTTTCCTAACACTCTGTTTAGATAAAAAAAGTGCCTATCACTCTGCCTTCACAGTTGCTACTGCCTCCTTCAGGAGTTGCCAGTCTCTTCTAATTATCCACTTATTTTACCTTTCAGTACTGTACTTTTCTGTTTAGAATTTCTATTAGTTGTGTTTCCTGTTTTTCTGGTGAGAAACTGTATCTCTTTACTCATTATGATTTTATATGCCCTGAAGTCATTGAATATATTCATAAAAACATTTTAAAATTCTGGTCTGAAATGTTTGTATAACAGAAAAACTCATGTATCTGTTAATTATTTTGCCTTAATCATTCTGTAATGTATGTGTACATATATGAGTATATATAAAATGTTATTGGTGCACTCCTATGAATTTATGCAACTAGTATTTACTAGATAAAAACATTTTTTAAAAAGAAAATAGTAACATTCGATGAGCAGCTAGAAAAAAAAAACGTAAACAAATAAGGTCTTGTTCTTTTAATTTCAACATTGGTATCATCTTGAGCTTCCCCCTCACACTGGCTCTTCTCCAAGTTTCTTTCTAGTCCTCCTATTTGACCTCTAATAACACTTCACTTCACAAAATATCTTCTCTAAACTTCATGGACAGCCTTCCCACATGTATGCATGGTAGTTCTTAGATACTAACCAATCATAGATTCCCTGGAAAACTTCTATCTTCCCCACCCCTTCCACTTCATTTTCATACCAGGTTACACAAATTCACACTATTTAACATTTCTAATGCAGTGTTTCTTCTTTGGGAGGGGGACTACCACCTGCTCCTGAGGTCCTCTTTTATTTTCTGAAAAATCACTTTGGGGACTGCTGTCCTCATTGCTGGGAGCATATGCACAGCCTTGCACCACCCTCCTACTGTCCAGGCCAGGGAAGGGGGGGGAATGCACAGTGCCTGTAGGTATTAAACATGAATTCAATTAAAATAAAATAAAATATTGAATGCATTAGTCCATTTTTGGCTGATAATAGCAGAATACTGAAGATTGGGTAACTTGTAATGAAAAAAAGAATTTTATTGAGTCACTGTTTTGGATTACAGGAACTCCAGTACCAGAGCGTTGGCATCTGCCAAGAGCTTTTATCCCTGCATCATCCTATAATGAAAGAGCAAGTGGGGAGGGGGGAGAAGGAGAGAGAGAGAGAGAAGAGGAAGGAGAGAGGGAGAGAAAATGAATTTATTGCTTGTATTAGTCAGCTTCTTGTTGTTATAAGAAATTACCTGAAACAATAAACTTTCAAAAAAGATTTACTTGGCATCATGGGTTCAATTTGTTACTTTATTGATTGAACCCATTGCTTGGGGGCCTGTAATGAGCAATAACATTCTGACAAATAGCACATGGTAAAGCACAGCTGATCATTTCATGGAAATCAGAGAGACAAGAAAAATAACTTCTTCAAAGGCAGAAGCCCAACAGTCTAAGTTCCTTCTACTGTGAACCTAAAGATTCTACTACTTCCCAATAGAGCCACAGGTTGATGAACAAGCCTTGAACATACTGGCCAGTGGGGTACATTTAGGAGACCATGCCAAAGCATGCTGTTCCACCTCTGATCCCCAAAGGCTAATTAATGTCCACCTTACAATGCAAAATTATTCCATAATTCCATATTCAAAGTCCCCAAAATCTTAAGAAGCATTGTTCAGAAGTCCAAATTCATATTCTGTTCTGAGACTCAAGGTAAACTCTGAACTGTGAACTCCTGACAAAACATTTTAAGCAACTACATAATTCCATGATACCATGCCACAGCAGAATAAACATTTTTAAAGGAAGAAAGGATCGGATAAATTCAAGTCCAAAATGGAAGCGATCAAACACTAAATCCTGTGGCTCTATGTCCATGCATCCAGATGCATAATAATGTGCTGTTAGCTTCAACGGACCTGCCCCATCCACCCCAATAGCATCACTGTTGCAGCTCCTAAGGTCACTGTCTTAGGCTGGCTCCAATCATGGCAGCAGGCCCTCTATGCCTCTGCTATTTCCAACTTCCTGAAGTCTCCACTGTAGTTCAACTTAATTTTCACAGATTTGTATTTCACTCCCTCAGGGTCTGCCTTAGGGACTGTGATTGTGAGTACCTGGATTTTGAGGCTGTACTTTGAAATCTTGGTGGGAAGACTCAGCGACACCACCTTCTTCCACTCCATGTTCTTATAAAACCAGCGTCACATGGACAACATCAAAGTCCACCACCATGCTAAGCTGTATTCAACACACCCTGAGTCAGGGTTACACGTACTTCTGAGTGTCTGCATAGATAAGCATGAGAAGCTTATCCCAGAGGAGTAATTATTAAGGCAAATCTGTGAGAAAACTGTCCCCATACTTTTCATGTGAAAGTCTTTGGAGACCTGTTTGTGCTTTAGTCTCTACTTAAATGGCAGGATCTTGCCTATTGCTGAGACATCCTCAAGGCATCCTTTTTACTATCCTGGGATAAAGAACTTGGCTACTGTTTCTTGGTGTGAATCATCACATTTTCCTGGGCCACAAACTTAATTCACTCTTTTTCTGTCAAGTTTTCCAAATTTCCTACTTGGATTTTTTTCCTCTCAGATCTTACTATAAATCAGACTCTGAGCAGCAAGTAATTCTCATGTCCAAACACTGTGCTGGCTTGAAATTTCTTCAACAGAGTGATTAGCCCATCACCCTTAAAGTGGACATCGGAATTCTCAGAGTGTAGAAAAAAGGAAAGCAAGTTTTTGACAGAATAATATGGGATCATCTCAAGTGCAATTCCCAATACAGTCTTTATTTTCATCTGAACCTTCATCTGCACAGTCTTTCTTTCTACCAGTATCCAGGTCTTCTGAGCCCTTATTAGAATTACCTCTCCAGCTCTGCTTCAATCATTCTAGGCTTTCTCTAGCCTGATTCTCCAAACTTTTCAAAATTCCTCTCAGAAACCAATTCCACAACTTCTGTACTGCATCATCAGGTATAATCACAGCAATGGCTCCAATTCTGTTACAGATTTTCTTAGTCAGCTTTCTAGCACTGTAATAAAATACCTGAAAAAATCAATTTGTAAGGAGGGAAGGTTTATTATGGCTTATGGTTTCAGTTCATGGTTGATTAACTCCATTGTTTTGGAGCCTGTAGAATAGCCCCAAGGCCACTTCTAATTAGCTTTAATCCATTGGGGGGGAGGGTGCCCTTGTGCTTTAAACATCTCCCAATAGTTCTCACCTCTCAACACTGTCAAATTGTGTATTAACATGAATTTGGGAAACATATGCAATCCAACATTCTTCCAACAGTCAACAATAATACCAATCTGTAACAGGAAGGTGTCTCCAATCAGAAGGCCAAGATAATCTAATTTGCATGTAATATTGTACATTTTTTGTATAAAGATCACAGTCTTGATCTGTCTGCTGTTCACTGAAAACAGAAGATATCACCCAATTTTAATGTTATTTGCATCAAAAGAGCAATTCCAGTACCAATTATTATGTCAAGGCCAGAATTGTCAGTCTTTATTTTGTTAAAGTATTTTTAACATACTTAGAAAAGATATGTAACTTTTTGTTTTTCTGTCAAGCACATTGGTTCAAAAACAATTATTATAATAAGAAAATAAATATCATTATTTTTCTTTGTTTAAATTGATTTTACCTATGAGAATTACAAAGCTGAAAATATGGACTTAAAAAGTAAATACATTTTAAATGGTCCTGATATTTTGCTGCATGTTTTCAAACTAAAAGTACTGTGATGTGGTGAGGGAACATAATGAGAAAAAGAATAAATATGATTTGGAAAGAAAAAGAAATAGCATGCACATAAGGGGTGGGTGGTTATGGGTGGATAGGGATATGGGTAAAAACAACGATTAACTTCTGTCATGTACTGACACAAATTCCCCAATGTTGAGTGTGATTGTGAGCTGTATATAAAATGTGCCAATAAGGAATTCAATTAAAAAATACACTCACAAACTCTCTGATACTATCCTTGAATTGTGATTACAGGGACCAGGTTGCTTCTAAGGAGTAGCATACTATGGAAGGCACCAACTGTGACAGTCAAGTTTAATTCATAGAAGACGTTATTGCTTCCACCTGATTTCATTCCTAAGCATGCAAAGGGAAAATAATGACCATGACCAACTTGAGCAAAGAAATTAACCCCCTGAGTCTATAAGATTCACCAGAGATGCTATATTACACAGAACAGTCACATTAGAAAAGAATTTTTGTGAGGAAAAAAAAAATCAAGATTTGCTTAGCAAAAAAGAAAAAAAAAGAGGAATGACTTGCAGAGTGGATGTCAACAGTGTTTGTTACTGGTTTAATTCTCATCTTCTGCCATATCCTATGAACACTCAGTGGAGTTGTTCAAACTTTTTCTGCAGCAGTTAAAAACTTATTTAGTTATTTTTAGTTATTTTCTGCAATTCTATGAAACAATTTTGCTAATAATTTTCTAGTTATTATGAAAGTTAAGTATAATGACCACCAGATTAAACACAAGTAGGATATTGTTTTGAGACTGATAGCTACTCAAAACTTAATATTAATAATACTATTTTGGACAAGCCTCTGTGGGTATAGCTTGTCCTACTTTATTGTGTGCAGCTGGGGAGGCCTGAGAGGTGGACCTGGGTTGCATCAACTTGTATATCTGGTAGTTGGATCGGGAAGACTCAGACCATGGGAAGTCCTGTCTCCCTCATCCTGTATTATAGTCTTCTGTGTGTTCTCTCAGGCTGCAGACTCTCATTTCAAAGGAATCAAAAAGTACACAGAAATTATGGTGATTAGCTCCATAGCTTAGCATCCAAGTCCTTTCTGTTGCTTTCTGTCTGTTTCCACTGTCTAAGAGAGATGCCAGGTAGGGTTCCAAGTCCCCAGGAGGCACTAGTAAAACACACAGGCCTCACATTGCTCCTCTTAGGAAACTTATGATGTCCAGGGGAAAGGATATACATTAATATAATTATATGTAGTAACATATAAACAGTGAAAACAATAAAAAGGAAATAGAATATACAAAAGAATGATAATTTTTAATTGATTTTTATCTTTATTGGTACATTGTATATACAAATCACAATTACACTCAATATTGGGAATTTGTATCAGTATATGACACAGTTTAATTCTCATTTTTCCCATTCCTCCACCCACTCCACAACCCCTAGCCCCCTGAATACATAAGCTTTGTCCCCCATCTTTTTTTTAAGGCAGGGTCTTGCTTTGTAGTTCAGGCTGGCCCCGTGCTCATTATGTAGCCCATACAAGCCTCAAACTCAGCAGTCCTCCTGTATCTGCCTCCCGAGTGCTGGGGGCGTGAGCCACCACACCTGATACTGTGGTATGTGGTACTGATTGCTCATGGGTGTGAGTCACCATGCCCAGTATTGTTGCATGTGGTTACTGGGGATTGAACCAGGAACACTGTGCTGGTTAGGCAGGCACTGGAACCACTGAGCTAAATCTCCATCCCAATAATGATAATTTTTATGGGAAAAAATTAGAATTTAGCAAGAGATGCTGGGATTTGTGACTTGGGTGGAGGTTAGCTTGGGAGGTTCATTTTTGTATTCATTCATCCATGACAACAACAATTGAAGTCATAGCTGGTTACAACTTCAATATACCCAAACTCTAGAAGATAGAACGTTGCTCCTCTTGCTTCTTTCTAAACGAGAAGACATTTTCCCACAAGTCATACAGCAAAATTACCTGTATTCATTCCTTTAAAAAAAATGATGCTCGGGCCGGAGATTTAGCTCAGTGGTTCCGCGCCTGCCCCGCAAGCGCAAGGTCCTGAGTTCGATCCCCGGTAACCACATACAATGCTGGGCATGGAGACTCACGCCCACCAGCAATCAATACCACATACCACAGTGCCAGGCGTGGTGGCTCACACCTGTAATCTCAGCACTCGGGAGGCAGAGACAGAGGATTGCTGAGTTTGAAGCTTGCTTAGGCTACATAGCGAGCTCAGAGCCAGCCTGAACTAAAAAGTGAGACCCTGTCTCAAAAAAAAAATTTGGTTAAAAAGCATGGCTTATTCTGAGAATTCAATAAATGGTAATTATGTACTCACTTCAGCACCACGTATACTAAAATTGGAACAATAAAAGGTAATTATTATGTTCATTATTATATTTATTAGTAAGAACCATCAATAAAAAGTCAATAGGCTGAGACATATATTTATTGCTGTACACTAGGATAAAAGAAAAAATGGTAGGATAAAAACAAGTTCAATAAATATAATGTCCTTTGTGAGAAGACCTGAGTTTTGTACATTGGCTTAACAGCCATAACACTACTAATTGAATTCTGTCCAATATATAGTCTTTTATATATATCAGTTGCCAGATTCTCTTGGTAACTCGACTGTTTCCACTATGAGTATTTTAGGCATCTTTTGAAGCCTCCATGACATTTTATTTATTTATTTTTTTTGAGACAGGGTCTTGCTTTGTAGTTCTGGCTGGCCCTGAGCTCATTATGTAGCCCAGGCAAGCCTGGAACTCAGCAATCCTCCTGTCTCTGCCTCCTGAGTGCTGGGATTACAGGTGCGAGCCACCAGGCCCGGCTCCATGGCTTTTTTTTAACAATAAAGTTTAAGATTAGCAAAAGGACAATTAAATTATCATTGCTTTCTTGGATTATATGACTTGACATGATTTTTATTCCAAGTAATACATGCACCAAATAAATATGAAAGCTTGTTTCCATGTGACACATTTAAGATTCCAAGAAACATATTGAAAATCCAAATCGTATTTTAATTTTCCAAAAAGTTAGCCTGGCATTGTGTCTCCATTTTGGTTATAACTAAAATCATAGGCTAATTTTTAAAAATCTTTTCTTTTTTTGGACAGGCTTGAAGCTTTTTAACTTTAATAATTGTTGAATTACTTTAATGCTTTAAATTCTGCAAGTACTCCATTGAAGGAAAGATAGCTTCTTAAAAATGGTAAAAAAAAAAAAAAGTGGTGGTGGGAAAATTCACTATCCACATGTAAAAGATTGAATCTGGATTCATATTTCTCACTATGTACCAAACTAAAATCTATGTGGATCAAAACTCTAAACGTTATCAGTTATGGTGTCTCACATCTGTAATCCCAGCACTCAGGAAGTAAAGGCAGGAGAATTGTTGTGAGTTCAAGGCTTGCCTGGGCTACATAGTGAAGTCAGAGTCAATCTGAACTACAAAGTGAGACCCTGTCTCAGAAAAACAAACAAACAAAAAGAATCCAAATGTTAAAACAGAAACACTTAATTTATTCAAAAATAAAATAGGTAAGATATAGGCCATGGAAGACATAGGCAAAGACAAACACTTTTTGAACAGAACACCAGTGATACAAGAAATAGTACCAGGGATGGGGATTTAGCTCAGTGGTTCCAGTGTCTGCCTGGCAAGCACAAGGTCCTGAGTTCAATCACCGGTAACCACATACCACAATGCTGGGTGTGGTGACTCAGGCCTGTAAATCCAGCACTCAATAACCACATACCACAATCCTGGGTGAGGTGGCTCAAACCTGTAATCCCAGCCTTTGGGAGGCAGAGGCAGGAGGAGTGCGAGTTTGAAGCTTGCCTGGGCTCCATAGTGAGCTCGGGGCCACGCTGAACTACAAAGTGAGACCCTGTCACACAAAAAAATGAAATCAAATAATAGCAAATAATATTAAAGCTATAGGGGAAAAGGACCACTTCTACATTGTTGGTGGAACTATAAACTAGAACAACCATTCTAGAAATCAGTATGGAGATAACTGAAACTGGAAATTCCATTTAACTTAGCTAGCTATTTCTCTTCTAAATATCTTCCCAAAAGAGTTAAAGACATCATATTTTAGTGATACATATATACCCATATTTATAGCAGCACAGTACACAGTACATAATAATTACATTTTGGAAGTAGCCTGTATATCCATCAATGATGAATGAATAAAGAAAATTTTGCACAGTGGAATATTACTCCAGCTTAGAGAAGGATACGCTTTAGTCATTTGTAGGAAAATGGATGTAACCAGAGATCACAATACTGAGTGAAATAAATTAAACACACAAGCTTAAATAGTATGTGGTTTCTGGGTAGGGAGAACCAACATCATCAAAATGGCTATACTCCCACAACTACTATACAGATTCAAAGCAATTCCAATTGAAATTCCAACACTATACTTCACAGAGCTAGAGAAAATAATTCAAAAATTCACCTGGAACTACAAGAGACCTAGAATAGCAAAAGCAATTCTAAGCAACCAAGATACGGCAGGGAGTATTACAATCCCCTATTTAAAACTGTACTATAGAGCCACTGTGATAAAAACTGCATGGTACTGGCAAAGTAACAGACCTAAGGACCAGTGGAATAGATAAGAAGATCCAGAAATAACCCCGGATACACTAGGCCACTTATCTTTGACAAAAGAGACAAACATTCTCAATGGAGGAAAGATAACCTCTTTAACAAATGGTGCTGCAAAAATTGAGCTTTAACCTGCTAAAATCTAAAGCTAGACCTATGTCTTGCACCATGCACAAAACTAAATCCACAATGGATTTGAGACTTAAACATTAAAACAGAAACAATAAACCTGATGCAAAACAGGCTAGGTAAAACTCTTGGAGACATTGGCTTAGGCAGAGACTTTATGAATAAAGCCTCTATAGCACAAGGACTAGCAGAAAAAATCAACAAATGGGATTTCATCCTACTAAGAAGCTTCTGCATAGCAAAGAAACCATTGGCACCACTAAAAGACAGCCAACAACATGGGAAAAAAGATCTTTACCAGCTGTTTGTCAGACAAAGGGTCACTATCTACAATATATAAAGAACTTAAACAAATCAGTCTCCCCAAGTTTAAAGACCCAATTCAAAAATGGACATAAGAAATGAACAGACACTTCTCAGAGGCAGAAGTCAAAGCAGCTAAGAAACGTATGAAGAAATGTTCAACATCACTGGTCATTTGAGAGATGCAGATGAATACAACACTGAGATTTCATCTCACTCCACAAAGAATGACTGCTATTGCAAAGTCAACCAGTAATAAATGCTAGTGAGGCTGTGGGGAGAAAGGGACCCTTCTCCACTGTTGGTGGGATTGTAGACTAGAGCAACCATTGTGGAGATGCATGTGGAGATTTCTCAGAAAACTAGGACTAGAGGTCCTATTCAACCCTGCTATCCCCCTAGTAGGAATATACTCAAAGGAATTTTAAAAATCACATTGGAAAGACATATGTATGCCCTTGTTCATAGTAGCCCAGTTCCCGATAGCCTAATTTTGGAAACAACCCAAATGCCCATTAACTGGAGAGTGGATAAAGAAGATTTTTTTTTTTTTGAGACAGGGTCTCGCTTTGTAGTTCAGGCTGGCTCTGAGCTCACTATGTAGTCCAGGCAAGCCTCAAACTCAGCAATCCTCCTGTCTCTGCCTCCCGAGTGCTGGGATTACAGGCGTGCGCCAC
The DNA here is from genome assembly GCA_004025085.1 of Thryonomys swinderianus. NCBI lineage: Eukaryota > Metazoa > Chordata > Mammalia > Rodentia > Thryonomyidae > Thryonomys > Thryonomys swinderianus. Next base: position 196,845 of record PVIC010000011.1, read on the forward strand.
CATGCCTAGTGAAGATGTGGGTTTTACAAAAATAAAATGGAATATTACTCTACCATAAAGAATGACAAGATTGATTCATTTATACCTGAAGGACACACTAATGAGTGAAATAAATAGATCACAGATATGCAAATACCATATCTTTTCATTGATATGAGAACCCATAGATGTAAATGAGTTCTAGAATGTATGATAGTTTCTGTAGAATAGGAAATATACAAAGGGAATTTGGTGTGGGAATATAATGAGGAGAAGAATAAATATGATTTGGAAAGAAAATGAAAGAGCATGTATATAAGGGGTGGGGAGTTGTGGGTGGGTAGGGGAATGGGTAAAAATGAGAATTAACTTGTGTCATATACTGGTACAAATTCCCCAATGTTGTGTGTGAGTGTGAGCTGTATATAAAATGTAACAATAAAGAATTCAACTTAAAAATTGAGAAAAGTATTATGTGATTTCTATTATATGAGAACCTCAAAATAATGTGCAAAATGAAATATAAATAATAAGAAATAAAGAGATGGATCATTTGCACATAGGAAAGGAACCAAGTAATTAGGAAATAGGAGGGGAAACAGAAGGAAAGACAAAACAATAACTCGCATAGTACTCAGGATAATTATGCATGAACAAATTCATGCATAGAAATAGGACACAAGATATAAAGAACTATAATGATGACTCACATTCATCATGAATTTTGATAGCATTGAAAAAGGAGATAGCTCACTTTTCCTGATTGCCTACTCTTCGCACATGATTTTACATTCACATTTTCTGTCGTATTCCTGCAGCAACCCTTTCATGAAGATACTGTTTTCTTGCTCTATGAAGGATCTAAGCTCAAAGGCTACGTACCGTGCCAGGGACTCACATACAGCAATGGGGAGGGCAGAATTTATCCTCAGGACCAGCCCATGTGGCCTTTTCTGACCCACCAAAGGGCCATCCACATAGAGACAAAGAACACAGGCTCTCTAAGGATCACAGGCTTCCAAATACATACTGGTCTTGTCTTTATTATCTATAATGTTTGCAGCCTGTTTATATAGAGGCCTGATACGCTAGTAATTTGATTTCTTAAGAAACCTCAACAGTTTTTAAGGGCCAACAATAGACACTTGCTTCTTTCTTTTGACTCTGTCTCTTTACCCTCGAGAGCTCATTTTCCCATGAAACTCTCCCTACATTTCACTTGAAGAGCCAGTCGGGATCAATGAAAAAAGTCTTTTTTCTAGTCATTCTTGTTACCCACTTTAAATTCTTCCCATGAACATTTCTGAGAATACATCTTATCTCGGTCATGACTCAGTTTTTTCCTTTCATTTCAAGGTTTTTCTTTTGTGTAGTAGACATGGCCTGTCAAATTGAGAACATTTTAGAAGTTCAGTGAGATTGGAAAACACAAGGAACCAAATTCCAAGTTTTCCCTGGGTGGCTACAATTTAATAAACTTTAATATCTTTTTGCCTCCTGGGTTTCTTTTTTATTTCAGATGGAATTTAGCTATGCCTTAGAGTTTCAACTTTTATTTAAATAGTTGCAACTTTTAAATTTATTAATTAGTTTGGAACTTTTATCATTTATGGGTGATTTCCTTCTACCTGAGCAAACATCAAGAGAAATCTTAAAAAAAACATTATTTATAGCGATAGGCTGTTAACATCTATATTCAAAAATTACGTCTTGGCCAGATGTGGTGGGTCATTCCTATAATCCCAGCAATCTGAGAGGCTGAGGCGGGAGAGCCATAATCTCAAGTCTAGCTTGGGCAACATAATGGTTTAGTGAAAGCCTGTCTAAAAATTCTAAAAGTACTGACATGGACAGGCAGCAGATGTGCCGAGTACAAAGGCTCTGGGTTCAATCTCCAGAACCCTCCTCCCTCAATAAAGAAGTAATGTCTCAAGAGGTAATCAAAAAGCCTCTGCAGAGGGCCGGAGGGTTAGCTCAGTGGTTCCGGCGCCTGCCTCGCAAGCGCAAGGACCTGAGTTCAATCCCCGGTAACCACATATAATGCTGGGTGTGGAGACACGCCCACCAACAATCAACACCGCATACCACAATGCCGGACGTGGTGGCTCACGCCTGTAATCTCAGCACTCGGGAGGCAGAGACAGGAGGATTGCTGAGTTCGCGGCGGCTTGCCTGGGCACCATAGTGAGCTCAGGGCCAGCCTGAACTACAATGCGAGACCCTATCTCAAAAAGAAGAAGAAGAAGAAAAAAAAAAGCCTCTGCAGAAACAACATTCTAGAAATCCCACAAAAGTTAGGCCCTTTTGGGGGAGCTATGAGAATGGTATCCCCTCTAATATTCTAGCTGGTGTCAATTAGACATTTTCAGGAAGACAGTGGGCACACTTAACATATTTAGCTTACTTAAAATCCTCCTAGAAAAACTTCTAGTTGTCTATCAATATCATTATTGATGCATTACAAATAGTAGATTGGGAGATCTGTAAAATACATAAGCACATTTAGATCAAGTAAAATTGAAAGCTTTGTACGTGTCTTACCTTTTATTTTTATTCTCATCATTTAGAGAAAAGAACAGAGATGATAGAGGTAGATATTTGTCCAAATTTTGAAATTTTTTATAACTAAGCCTGATTTTGAGGCTTAAAGAAACCTAAAATCCAAAATAAACCAGCAATAAATGCTGGTGAGCCTGTGGGGAGAAAGGAACCCTTCTCCATTGTTGGTGAGATTGTAGACTTGTACAACCATTGCAGAGATCAGTGCAGAGATTCCGCAGAAAACTAGGATTAGAGGTCCCATTTGATCCTGCTATTCCCTTACTAGGAATATACCCAAAGGAATTAAAAGAATTATATTTTAAAGTCATATGTACACCTATGTTCATAGCAGCTCAGTTCCTGATAGCCCAGTAGTTCTGGTTGGAAACAACCCAGATGCCCATCAACTGGAGACTGGATAAAGAAGATGTGGGTTTTTTTAAATAAATTTTTTCTGCCATAAAGAACGACAAGTTTCATTCATTTACGTGCAAATGGATACACCTGGAGGACACACTAATAAGTGAAATAAATAGATCCCAGATAAGTAAATACCATATCTTTTCTCTGGTATGAGAAGCTGTAGATGTAAATGAGTTCTAGAACATATGATAGATTTTGTAAAATAGGAAATATTCAAAGGGAATATGGTGGGGGAACGTAATGAGGGGAAAGAATAAATATGATTTGGAAAGAAGAAGAAATAGCATGTATATAAGGTGTGAGGGGTTGTGAGAGGGTAGGGAAATGGGTAAAAATGAGAACTAACTTGTATCATATACTGGTACAAAATCCCCAATATTGAGTGTGATTGTGAGCTGTATATAAAATGTACCAATAAAGAATTCAATTAAGGGCCAGAGATTTAGCTCAGTGGTTCTGGCTCCTGCCTCGCAAGCGCAAGGTCCTGAGCTCAAATCCCGATTACCACATACAGTGTTGGGCGTGGTGACTCACGCCCACCCAGCCATCAATACCACATACCACAGTGCCGGGCGTGGTGGCTCATTCCTGTCATCCCAGCACTAGGGAGGCAGAGACAGGCGGATTGCTGAGTTCGAGGCTTGCCTGGGCTACAAAGTGAGCTCAGAGCCAGCCTAAACTACAAAGCGAGACCCTGTCTAAAAAAAAAAAAAAAAAATTATTCCATCACAGTACTTTTCAGAAATCTTTCAGAAAAATAGAATATCACTGTAGATATAGTTGTGTTTCATTTCAATGACTTTAATGTTCCAAGTGAATGTAATTATGAAAAATAAAATTTTGACATTTCTTTATAGATATGATGACCTATTTTTTCTTCTGTATCTTTTTCACAAAAAAGGGAACGTACCCAATTTGAAATTTCTATTATCTTTTATTATGATGTTTAGTGCAAATTCAGACTTGAGCCTCTTTCTCAGGAGACAACCAGAAAATTTAATTTGCTGCTAGGTTACACAGTCTATCTACAAACAGGCACCATCTAAAGTTTAATCGCTATGGTATTGCATTAGTAACCATTCATCAGAAAGTTCACAGTTATATATCTCCCTTTACAAATAGATTTCACAGAAGATTTATTTTTTCTTAGGGAAGTTCTGTTAGTTTTTTTTTTAATAGTAGTTGCATTTCTGGTTTTGTTTTTTGTTACTAGTCCTTTTTTTGAGCATCCTTTATTTAAAAAAAATCAAACATCTATCCAGAAGTATAGGATCTCTACATTTTAATATTTCCCATCTTTTATTCATTTATGTTCAAAATATATAATATTTGCATTGCTTTTCAGGAATTAGCACATGTACATGATGCATCTTAACTATTTCATCATTCTCCCAGATTCACTACCCCCCAAATTTTTCGTTCTCCCTTCCCACTTGCAAAATACCTATCTATTAAGGTCAGGTCAGAGCTTGTGGCTGCTGCACACTCATCCCAGGAGTGCCAGGGCCTCAGCCAAAAGTGGCTTATGGAAATGTGTGGGTCATGTTGCTCGCTCTCCTGTGAGTCCATGCTCACACGATGTTTCTGTATTGTCTGCCTAGAATGTTTACCTGTATTCAGTTAACCTTCCCTCTTCTTTTCCCAAGGCTAGCTATTATGGCCACTACCTCAGCATGTGCTCTACATAAGCCTGTGTGATTCTAATAAGCTTTGGTATTAGCCACCAGTTGGTAGTCCTGTCAGTTACTTAACTGATACCCATCTCATTGTCCACTTTGGGTTATCAAACTTTTCCCATATGTATAGTGGATCTTCTAAATGTCTGACTGCAGGAAGGTAGCTATTCTCATGTAGGAGAAATAATGCAACATTGAACCTGATGTGTCTGATGTATTTCATTTGATAATATGGTCTTAAGGTGCATCTATTTTCCTACACATGACTCAAATGCATGTGTTTTTAAGGCAGAGAGGTACTCCACTAGGTCTAAGCACAGTACTATATTTTTCTTATATATTCATCTATTGAGGGTCATACGGGCTGTTTCTGAGATTTAGCTATTATAAATTGTGCTGCCATAAACATGGGTGTACATGTATCACTGTAGTAAGTTTTTCTTTGAAAAACTTTCAAGAAGTTATGTAGTAAGGGAATGGATAGGTTAAATGGAATTTCTAATTTTATTATTTAGATGTCTATATTATATTTTCTACTTAAAATGTGAGAACAAAACATATTTTAAACAAAGGTAAATTTTTTATTTGTGTAATTTATGTTTAATTGAGAAGTATAACTATGAAACAATTTTATAATCTCCAGTATCTGCCTCTTTCACTTTTCTGTGTCAAGTTCTCCCAGTAGTTCCTTAATAAATCTTAATTCTGTATCAACATTTACAGTCTAAACCGTATAGCTAAAATCTGGTTTCACATTTCCTTCCTTGGCCACAGCAAAGTGAACTTTCAATTTGTGGCTTGAAACTTTCCTGTTTTCTCATTGTGTCTTCCAGATGTGACCACCTAAGCTTCGGCAGATGGACAACCATGCTCAGAGTGAACTACACCTAGGTCTTGGAGGCTAAGTTGGAGGTGTTACTGATCACATTTGCCTTCTCTGGTGCCCTGGTCACCTTACTAGTGGTCTCCAAATTCCTTTTGTGCTTTGTTAGAAGACACAATTATGTCTTAATAAATCTAAAATTGGTTTCAGAAAGTAAGAGCTCATTGAACTACCCTTTAAAAAGTTAAATCATTAAGAGCGGCCCTGCTGCTAAACTTCAATGATAGGAATGTGGGCTTCAGAGAGAACAGCTTGAGTAGCTTCCTGTAAAGTGTGAGGCTGTGCCTTTATAAGGGAATTCAAACGTGCAGGTTGAATTCTCCATGGAGCAAACTGAACACGAGGTCATCCTAGAGCAACAATACGGAGATCAAATAGAACATCATTCAGTGCCATTAGGATTATGGATTCCCTTGCTGCGAAGTTATTTAGTGTACTTAATGGATACAATCTCATAGTTGAGAAACCTCAACTATTTTAAGAGCAAAATCCAAATGATGAAGAACTTAAGTAACATTTGCAATGGTTCATAAGATGATAAAAAGAAAAATGGATTTGTTTACATGTTTGTCACCTTTTGTTTTTCTTAATAGAAAAATTATAACCTTGGCTAGTGTTATACAATAAACAAAATAGTGCTGTACTGTATAAACATAGTGAATAATGTATGATGTGGGTGAGTATTTAATCCATGACCCAGAATGATGGTGAAGGCTTAGTTGAAGTTCCTGCATGGTCAGAGGAGCTTAGAATACAATTATGCAACATTATCTTCCCTAATGTTATAAAGACAAAAAAATTACTTTACTGGTACATAAATTTACCTCTGCAATTAATTTACCAAAAATCACATATATCTGATATACCTACCTCTCCAAAATTTCTCTTTACACAAAGACAGTTTATTGTTAGTTTAATGATAAACCATAGGTCAAATGCTTTGGAACAACTTCTAACATGAAAGGTATTATAATAGCTCTGTATTTGATTTGTGATTGACTGCTGGCTCAGATACCCATAATGATTTCTTAAACTTTAGAAATCAAGAGTTTTAGAGGGCAGAGGATTTAACTCAGTAGTTGCAGCATCCTCCTCTCAAGTGCAAGGTTCCAAGTTCAATCCCCAATACTAGAAAACAAAAAATAAAAAGGTTTCAAGATCACTTAGTCGAATAAGAGAAGTCTTTCTGAAAATGCAGGTAAGCAGAATTATGTTAAAAGCAATGCAATCATACAAGGAAGATGGAATAAAAGTTTGTTTGGAACCAAGATAACTGTACTTTAAGATAACCTGGAGCAAGTAAGTAATTTATTAGTATAATAGTACATAAGGACTGCAGAGCTGTTTCCTCCAATCTTTATATAGGTATTATATCATCCCTAGTCTATAGTTGGATTTCTTTTACATGACAGAATATTTGTTAAGCCAGTGTGTTAAGATTTTTCTGTAGTATATAATCCACGCTGATGCAAATTGATACACACGTATTAATTTAAAGCTTACAACCAGGTGAGCTGGAGCTTACAAGCAGGTCAGGATATATCAGCCCACTCTTTTCCAATAAACTCTTCTATGTAATGAGAAACAGAGACAAATAAGAATAATAGAGTAAGAAGCTCTTGTGACAAGGAGGGACCTATACAATTTTGAGTACACAAAGAAGGTGTGTTAGATACATCCAAATGAGCAAACTTTTTCCTAAATAAAATTGTGATACATTTATGCCATGCTGTGCCTATGAACCAGGAGACTATGGCCTTAGTATTTAAAACTTAATACTGATAATCACACAGCTGAACTACATTTGTTTACAACCAACCACAAGTAAGAAAAGCAGTTTGTTCTTTTTGCTCTTCCAGTGAATTTGACTCTTTCACCCACCTCTACCCCATGGTCTTTTGTGGATTCTTCTACCTATAGACTTTATTGTGAATATATGGCATCGTGAAGCAAGGCTCAGGTCACTGCCTTTAGGAACTGGCCTTTTAGATACACACTGTAAACAAAGCTACTGTGTTTACCCAGAGAAATAGTGACATGGCTTTAAGCTGGGAGTCCCTTAAAGATGCTCTGATGTTGCTTGTCCAGTGCAAACATACAAAAATATATTCCATAAATGTAAAGCTCCTCCATGGCACAAGTGTATTATTTAGTTAAGAATTAGTATGACTCAAAATATTACTTCAAGAAGGGTAGATCTCCATAAAAATCCCTTCATGAGCTGGGTATGGTAGCTCGTGCTTGTAATTCCAACACTCAGGAGGCAGAAGCAGAAGGATTGCTGCGAGTTCGAGGCCAGCTTGGGCTACATAGTGAGTTCAGGGCCAATCTGAACTACAAAGCAAGATCCTGCCTCAAAAACAAACAAACAAACAAACAAATAAATAAATCCCTTCATGAAAATACTCTGTTTTCAAAAACTGATGTTCAGAGCAAGAACATCTTAATAGAATCAGTACAGTATTATACCTGAACCTTATTTTAGGAATAAAAATCTTATACAGTTGAGCCACTGACCTACTCTTTTTTCTAAGATAATGTGCTATGGTATAATAATGCCATTTCTTAATGGGCCATCTGATGTTTTCATTTGTACAATAGAGTTAATCACTTTATTGTTCTCTGGGGATTATAGAATTAATGGAGAAAGTGTGCCATATATTTAAGCTATTAGAGAACATTAAAGTTATTAGTCTGAGAAAACAGCCTGTCCTATTCAGGGAACCATGGGAGAGTAAAGCCTAAAATGTACAATGAACTGTCCTCTTCTTTAACGAAATATTGAGACTGAGGGCTATTTCTCTGCTTGCAACTTCAGTTTTACATTTGAGGATAATGCAAACAACCAGGTGACAAATTTTGCTTCACTCTAAAAGATAAAATTATAGACCCCTAAAAATCAATGGCTGCCAATCAAATCCTAGACAATGGGTGATGTGCATGAATAATTGAAGATTGATTTGTTAACTGCAGAAGTGAAGTTAGTCTTGCAGAGAGACACATTGTCAATTGCCAGCAATTTACTATGTTTCTGAAAACCACAGGTAGCAATTTACAGAAAAGATTAGGCCAGTTACTGTACACGTGTGACATTTTCTTGATTTAAGACGTCAATCTGGAAAGCTATAAACTGACAACTGGAGTTTGGAATGAGGTTATAAAGTTTATGAAGAACTGCTTTTTCCTACAAATGTCTGTATTTCCGCTCTGGGAGACCCCTGAGTGCGTGCCTCCTGCTAAGGCCAAGCGTGTGGTGCCAAATGATCAGTCTCAGAAGGGCGATGCGCCCTCTCCCAGGACCAGCCAGGAACCTCTGCGTCTCCTACTTCTCTAATGCACTTGAATTTCCTCAGAGCACGATGATGAGCTTTTGTTTATTAGAACTGATGTAATTAAAAAGAAAACAACGTGAATGCATTTCATTTAGTCCTATACAACTGTGGTGAGCACAATTATTTTAGGCCTGCATCAGAATTCCTATATTTTTTAATTACTTTATGAATTAAGTAGAATATTAGCACAGAATACCAAGGAACTAATTGCTCCAGTCAAGTCCCACTAAGGAATAAATAGGCAAGAAATTTAAAAAACCGTATACACTTGAAATATTCCCCTCAAAATAGGTACTACTTATGGTATTGGTTTCTACCTGTGTGCCTAAAGTCTGTGATATGCTGGCCTCACAGATGAAACTTAATTTTCTTTCACTCACTCCTGCTGGATTTCATGAGGAGTTCCCAAAGAATAGCACATGAAAAAGGGTGCGTGTCAACTTTACTGTGTCAGATGCCACCTGAGAGAATGGGTCAAGGTTAGTTAATACCATCAAGATTAAATCAGAGTGGTACCATGCCCCTCTACTATGAAAAGTAAGCAGGGAATTTCACCTTTGGTATATTCTTCTCAAAAGTTTATAATTCCAGTCTGATCAGGAGGAAACATCAGAAAAATCCAAATGAAGACATTGTACAAAATACATGTCCAATTGTTGTGATTTATACATAAATGCCCCTTAGTCTGTGTTCAGAGGTAGGGCTTTTGAAAGGTGATTGGATAGAGTGCTATACATATATCAGTGAATGACTAACTGATGAGTTTTCAGATAAATATGCTCTTTAGGAGATGGGACCTGGTTGGACCTGCCATAGATAAGCACTATTCTCCAAATGCCCACCCATCATGCCACTTCTGTTATGGAGCCAGCCACCCACGAGCTAAGTTCTCTAAAGCTGTAAGCCAAAATAAACTGCTTCTCTTTTAAATTATGAGTGTCGGATATTGTGTTACAAAGACAGAAATTGTCCAACATACAAATAGTCTTCAAAAGTTTTTGTGCCAAGTTCATAAAAACTAAAGAAAGATAGAAAACGCTCACTGACTAAGTGAAACCTGGTATGCTGGAATATTCTAGAAATAAAACAAATGAAAACAAAAAAAAAGCATAAATGGGGAAATTAGTGAAATATGAATAAAGTGTTCAGCTTAGTAGAATTCTATCAATGCTAACTTCTTAAATTTGGATCATTGTACAATAGCTATGAAAACTGTTAATAGCAGGAGAAACTGGGTAAATAACTTAAGGGTATGCTCTGTATGATTTTTTGAAGCTTTTATGAAAATTAAATTGATTTTTTTCACAAAATGTGAAAAAATAAAAAAAGAAAATAGCTAGTGGATATTCTCTGTTGACTTGCATCACACAAAAAGCTATGTTGAAGTCATAACCTCTACTAGTTCAGGATAGCCCTTATTTGAAATAAGATCCTTGCTGTTCTAATTAGTTAAGATGAAGTCATACTGGCATAGGGTAGAGTAAACGGGTGTCTGTGAGAAGACACAGGTATATTAGGGATGGATGGTATATGCCATTGAAGAGATATACACTTGGTGTGAAAGCATCATGTGTGCACATAAACACTTTGAAGCTTCTTCAGTATGAAGAGATATCCTCTCTGTGCTCTGCATTTGTGAAAGATAAAATTTCTTCAGATCTCATTTCTTTGGGTGACAGTATGCATGGTGGTGACTTATTGAGGATTTTAAAAATTAATCATCATCTTTCAGAAGATTTCAGTTGTAAAGTTGAGTGCCTCCAATTACTAAGCATAGTGATATGTATTTATACATTTCATTTTTGACCTATTTTATGACTCTCATTTCTTCTGCTTATAACTGTTATACTATGACACTGTCATTCATATATCTGAATGGGTAGGCTTACAAAAACATGTATGAATACTGCTATTTTATTTTGTGACAAAGCCCATGAAGTGTTGTGTCATGTCTTCATATTTTCTCAAAAAAACTCCTGATGAAAGTGTAAAGAAATGCCTTTAATAGAATTTCCAAAGCTAGTTTTTACAGAATTACATTTTCAGAATTTTGATCCATTGAGATTTGAACACAGGTTTGTGGCAGGCAATGTTGTATTATTTTGGTATTTTCGCCCCAAACTATTTCAGTTATCATCAGTCAGTCATGGTATGGACATATTGAGAGGGAAATTCCAGATATAACCAATTTGTGCATTTTAATTTTCCTGAGATATGAGTCATCTTTTTGGCAGGCATATTTTTGAGGGATGTATTATCTACTCAAAAGTCATTCCAGTTTTCAAATCAATTATTCTAGTATCTCAGTATTTGCTTTCAAATAACTTATCAAACTTAATATTGACTTCAAAGTACTAAAAGAGTGATTCAAAGAAGCCCCTAGGAGCATGAAACATGGATAGGCAGATTGGCGCTGGTACTGCATGGCAGTGATACAGGATATAGAGGAAACAAGGTATTACCCCCTGCTGTCCACAGCGGTCTGCCAGTGATTAGGCAGAATTTAGAATTTAGAATTTTGCATGGCCTCCCACAGATTAGGGAGGCCATGCAAATGAGAAGTTGGATTATTTCGGGATAGCCTTGCCTCTTCTGTGCCTAATTAATTTTTTAACATTCTAAGCCTTTGTAAGCATTACTTTTCATTAAAAAGGCTGTAGAGCCATGGGTCTGCTGGCTCTGTCCCTTGTCTAACTTCCCGCATCTTGTGTTTACCTGTAGCTCAACACAAGTGGCATTATGCTCCAATGCAAGTGGCTTGCTATTTGTCTTGCCAGCTGGTGACTCCTTTGGATACATACAATGTCTATTCATCTTAGCAATCCTAGGGCAGAGCAAGTGATTGGCACAGAAAATCACAGTCACACCTTCAAATGATATAGCACACATGTGACGTAATCATGAGGTTACAGATAAACAAACAGAGAAAAGCCCAGCACCACAAAGCATGTCACTCCCAGTATGTGCTGGAAAGCCTGTGTCATGTCCCAGGGATTTGGGATATTCTGATTCACAGGTCTTTTTTCAGGGTACTCTCCTATCCACACTTGGCACTCATTTTCTTATAAAGTAAGCCTCAAACAAAGGTTTGGAAATGAAAATTAGTTCAAGGCCATGGATTTAGCTCAAATGATACTATGCCTTCCTTGAAAGCACAAGGGCCTGAATTCAATCCCTGGTATTGAAAGTGAAAGAAAGGAAGAAAGAAGGAAAGAAAGAAAGAAAGAAAGAAAGAAAGAAAGAAAGAAAGAAAGAAAGAAAGAAAGAAAGAAAGAAAGAAAGAAAGAAAGAAAGAAAGAAAGAAAGGAAGGAAGGAAGGAAGGAAGGAAGGAAGGAAGGAAGAAAAGAAAGGAAGGAAGGAAGGAAGAAGAAAGAAAGAAAGAAAGAAAGAAAGAAAGAAAGAAAGAAAGAAAGAAAGAAAGAAAGAAAGAAAGAAGGAAAGAAAGAAGGAAAGAAGGAAGGCAAAAGAAGAAAAAGAAGGAAGGAGAAGGAAGAAAGAAAGAAAAAAGAAAGAAGGCAGGAAGGAAGGGAGGAAGGAGAAGAAAGAAAGAAAGAAAGAAAGAAAGAGAAAGAAAGGAAGAGAAAGGAAGGAAGGAGGGAAGGAGGGAAGGGAGGGAGGGAGGAAAGAAGGAAGGAAGGAAAAAAAACAAAAAGGATAGGGTGGTTTGGAATTTGGAAACTGCTTTAGGGTATTTTCATATACATTAATCTTTTATAAATATGAGTTAGGGATCAAACTGCTACAAGATTCATGTAGAAATATGAAGATATATATGAATGAAGAAAAATTTCTGATTAAGTTTATATTTTCACATTAGCCTAAAGTAGATCCGTTCAAACACATTGTATACTCAATATATACACACTATATTCATTCTCTAGAACTGTTTTGACAAATTACTGCAAACCAGGCATCTGAAAACAACAGAAAAGTATTTGATCACTGTTGTGAAGGGCAAAAATCTGCAAGCAAGAGGTGGGCATGCCTATGCCCTTCCAAAGGCTATGAGGGAGAAGAGCTTCATTACTCCATGCAGCTTTTGGTGGTTTCAGATACTCCTTGCAAATCTCTGCTTCAATCTTTCTCCCTTGTGTCCTAAGTACCCCCAACCCTCTTATAAGGATTTAGGGACTCTTTGGATACTCCACAATGATCTTATTTCAAGACCCAAAATATATTAACCTTTATATGGAGCCCACCTTCAAATGAAGCCACACTATAAATAAGTTCTGAGTGAATGTCTCTGGGTTAGGGGAGAACATCACTCAGTATCAACACGAAGTCTACCCAGTTCATAAGGTCAAGGGGTAAAGGCTCTCTAGGTGACAATCAAAATAATTTTTTACTTTGCTTCCTTCTAAGTGAGAGAAATTTAGGGAGTTGGAACTATGATTAAGAATGCTGTTAATAGTCCTATCTCTAGTGCTCATTTCCCAGGTTGTGAAGTATCCAGCTTCCAACAGCAATGCATTTTCATGAGAATGTCTTAAGAAACTCAAGAAAAAGAAATGTGGGGCTAAATAATTTAGAAATTTAGCCTCTACACTAACACAAACTCACTCATGTACACAGACTCACACACTACCGGCATACATCAGTGAAATTGTACAAATACCTCTCATGATTCTCTTAGACCTTGCCCAAGTAATATTAGGGCAAATCTTCCCTGTCCTCAATAGGTGAAACATGGAGCAGTACAGACCAGCTTCTAAAATACCAGTCATTCACAAATTTGGAAAAGTTGCATCCTTAGCAGCAAGAGAAATGTCTTAGCCTGAATATGAAACCTTCTCTTTAAAGCTATTCAGATATCTGACTATATGTAAATTACAGCTGGCTATGTGACCATTTTTTAGCTGGTGTCCATCAATAACTCTGTTGACAATGACTGAATCTTTTTCTCGTACAAGCCTTTATGTTCCACTAGAATACACTTATAAAAGTGTGGCTGACAAATGCTGGAAAAATAAATTATACATTTTTCACTGCATTAATTTACTAAGTAAAAGAAAACCATCCTATGGCATATGAAGAGCTGTATAACAGAACTAAATATCCTTAATTAATTTTAAATTCACATAAAATAATGACAATAAATTATAATCATCATTCATAAGTGTTATGGGTATTAGAAAATTTATTACCACAACAGGAGAAAATGAAACAAAATTGCACTCTCTTGCTTGTGATTTTTTAAAAATTCAGTTTGTAAAGATGTATCTTCATTTTTTATTAAAACTAAAAACTTGTCTTTTTACAGACACCAACAAAAATCAGTTCTTTTAAACATTAAGTGAAATTCAACATTTTAGTGTACAAGTATTGTTGAAAATTTATTTTTCTAATAAAGAATATTCTAATGACAAAGATTACTAGTTGGACAAAGCCAAAAATAAAACAAATATCCCCTCTTTCATGGGCTGGATCTTTGAAGTACATCCCAGAGGCCATTCAAAAACTTCACAGCAATTGCTACCACTTTGTTACATGATATGAGAGATGACCAGCACCAGGCAATAGGACACATATGCAAATGAGCTTCCAACATGAGCCAACCCAGCTGGAGTAGGTGGTTTCTGCCCATGTGATAACCGCTGGAGAGCGCCAACAGGCGGACACTAATAGGATCAGCAATGGAATGGAATTCCATGTCAGCAATGGAAATGAATCCTGGAGTGTGCTTCATAGAAAGGAAGCAAAGAGATCTATCAAGAAGCAGACCCCACAAGAAAGATTCTCTACAGTTGCATGTAGTCGTCCATTGAAGAGTCCTTCCTATTTAAACTTCTCGTCTGGCTTGTCTTTTGGATTCTTATGAGTTGAGGCTAAATGAACTTCTAGGGCTCCTTTTTTCTTGGAAAGAAATCCTAAAACTCCTGAGAGTTAGAAATCAAGTTATATAGGGCAGTTCAAAGACCAGAGAAGAAAGGCCTCCCACAGGCAGACTCCCCCGGGTTGGGATAGGTACCCTGGAGCTTGGAAATTTGTGAACTCTAAAAAGAGACAGGAAGAATACAAATGCCAGGTGGAATCTGAAGGTCAGACTTATGTGAGACCTTGGAACATGACACATTATAAACATTCTGGAGGGCCGGGGATTTAGCTAAGTAGTTCTAGTGCCTGCCTCACAAGTGCAAGATCCCTGGTTCGATCCTTGGTAACTGTAATCCAGCCTGGCCTGGTTACCGTGCCGGCTCTGTAATCCGATGGCCTTGGGAGGGTGAGCGGTGATACAGAATTAATACAGCAACCGGGGCTCCGCGTGGTTGGTACGCTTCTTTATTCTCTCTTATCTCGGAGATTATGAACCTTCACATAGGGTGCCTTGGGATGTGATTGGTCTGCGTCATCTGCATCACCTGCGTCACCTATGTCACCTGTGTTTGTGCGTTAATGGTTTCTTAAAGGGGCACTTCCTTTTTTTCATCTGCCAAGAGAGAAACTAAAAAGGGTTTGGCTACAAGTAACTACATACAATGATACCGGGCATGGTGACCCACGCCCATCAGCAATCAGTACCACACACCACAGTGCCAGGCATGATGGCTTACACCGTAATCCCAACACTCCGGAGGCAGAGGCAGGAGGATTGCTGTGAGTTTGAGGCTTGCCTGGGCCACATAGTGAGCTCAGAGCCAGCCTGAACTACAAATTAAGAACTTGTCTTAAAAAAAAATTATGGTCGTGGTGGATCACACCTGTAATCCCAGCACTCGGGAGGCAGAGACAGGAGGATTGCTGAGTTCAAGGCTTGCCTGGGCTCCATAGTGAGCTCAGGGCCTGCCTGAACTACAAAGCGAGACCCTGTCTCAAAAAAAAAAATTATGGAACATTATGGTAATGTTAGAAATACACTTACAGCAAGTTTTATTCAGTTCAAAGGAACTGTAAAGCACATCTCTCTAATCATTGCTGATAACATAATATTTGAAAATAATGTCACCATAACAGAGAGTAATAACAAATTACACCTTTTATAAATTATGTAAAACTTAAAAATATGATTTCCTCCAGTTAAGTGAGTCTAGAAAAAACCTGTAAGTGAATAACCTGGAAAAAGGATATAGAACTTTAGGAAAGAAAAGGATAATATTAAGTTTTTGGGTTTTTTGTTGTTTGTTGTTGTTGTTTTGTTTGTTTGTTTCTTTTTGAAACAGGGCTTCACTTTGTAGTTCAGTCTGGCCCTGAGCTCACTATATAGCCCAGGCAAGCCTCAAACTCAGCAATCCTCCTGTCTCTGCCTCCCAAGTGCTGGGATGACAGGCGTGAGCTACCACACCCGGCACTGTGGTATGTGGTATTGATTGCTGGTGGGCGTGAGTCACCACGGCCAACATTATATGTGGTCACTGGGATTGAACTCCGGACCTTGCGCTTGTGAGGCAGGCGCAAGAACCACTGAGCTAAACCTCTGGCCCAGGATAATGTTAAGTTTTATCAGCAATGATAATTAAGCGAAGGGATGATTTTACCAAAAGTAAAAAAAAAAAGATCAAAAATCCTCCCAGAAAAATCTCACCTGAAATATTTTCTTAAATTCACCATTTCAGAAGGAAGTTGCTCCTCCACTATCCTCATGAATTCATAACTGTACCCCGATGTACTCCTGGATTGCTGGGTTGAAGGGAAAGTATAGTTTCTGGAAATGAGAGTACACAAAAAGTCAGATGGCTGGGTGTGGTGGCTCATGCCTGTAATCCCAGCACTCGGGAAGCAGAAACAGGAGGATTGCTGAGTTTGAGGCTTGCCTGGGCTACATAGTGAGCTCAGGGCCAGCCTGAACTACAGAGTGAGACCCTGTCTCAAAAAAAAAAAAAAAAAAAAGTCAGATGGAGGCTCAGACAAGACATGAGATGTGACGTGAGCATGTTTGTTATTGTCCTCAGTGTGGAAGGGTCATCACCTAAGTTGCCCGAGAGTGTCTCTGACCTGCCATTAAGAGCAGCTGACTAAACCTCCACAGTAGTGAGTTTTATGAGTAGAGCTGGGCTGTGGCTGACTGGGCTCTGACTACTAACAAATGGCAATCCCTGTGAATATTTCTGACAGTTTCTTTTTTTCAAACTTATTCCAATGCTTATAACAAAATGCACCCCAATTTTAATGGTTCTTCTCCAAGTTGCTTGTTAATGCTGCTGATTCTACCTCACTGCATAATTAAATACTCCTCATTTTTTTCCCTAAAGTATAACCACTTTTCATGTTCAAACAGTTAATCACCAATCCTCTCAGAATGGGCCAGCAAAGTTCTCATTATTGTAAATTAGTATGAAGGAACTTGGTTATCCCATGATCCCAGAATTCCCTAGAGTCAATTTCTTCCTCCCTTTTAGTTTTCTTTGGATTATATTAATGCTGAAGTGGTTCCAACTTTCTTAATCCTCAAGTATGACACAATCTAACACCAGAACTAGACTTGCTTGCATATTGGCTCTAGAGAAGTTAACAACTATTCTCAGCAATATCCTCTGCACTGTTTTCTTACCTCCAGAGTTAGGAAGACGATCTCAGCCAGATTCCCATGTCATCCTATTCAGGATAATATTTAAAGTCAAATGAGAGATAAATTTAAGCTGGGCCTGGAAATTCTGACTTGTAAAGTCTGCTTGGAGAAATGAAACCATCAAAGAATCTGAGAAAAAGACATAACTGGGAATGTGTGCGGTAACCCAGAAGTAACGACATGAAGGGGGAAAGGTTTCAAGCACAGTGTGGCCCAGCCCAGTTGCTACTGAGAATTTAGGTGAGATGCAGAGGAATCAGCCACTCTTGCTGACTGAATAAAACCTGTTGTCGTGGATAAAAATGATCAAAGAAGAAGTAGGGAGGAAGGCTGAGTGGAAAGGGAAATGAGAGCCAAGTAGTTAGAGAATGGAGGCAAAGGATCCCAGTAACGGAGGAGTGAGACAGAAAAATGAAGTAGAAACTAAAAGAGGACAAAACTGTAACTGTGTTTTAGATTTCTGTTTTTGTCATTCAAAACATGGAAAATACTACCGAATGTACGTACGTCAATGGGGATGATCCATTTGGAAGAAAGCAGTTTTTGCCAAAGACAGAGACCAATTATCAATCATGATGTTGAAGAGACCGGAAAGGTTAAGTCTAAAGCACAAGGTGAGGAACAAGCGTAGGCAGATATAAGGACCTTGAAAGAAGAAGAAAGAAAAGTTAGGTGCTGGGGTAGTAAGCCAGGCAGGTTACCGATGGAAGATGCAGTGTTTTTATTTTCTTGTTGCTTTCATATTCTCAGGCTGAAGGAGATGGTGTCAAGAGTCAAGAATGACAACTGGATGTACCTTCAGGACTCATTCATATTCACAGGTCACATGAGTGTAAATATCGTATCTGTTCTCTGGTAGGAGAAACTGAAGCTGTAAATGAGTTCTAGAATGTATGGTGGATATGGTGAAATGGAAACGATTCAAAGGGAAATGTGGTGGAGTGAGTAATGAGGGGTGAAGAAAAAATGTGATGGTAATAAAAAAAGGTAAAGCTTATGTGTTTAGGGGGTGGGGGTTGTGGGGTGGGTAGGGCAATGGGATAAAAAGGGAATTAAATCCTGTCATATACTGGTACAAATTCTCCATGTTGAGTGTGATCATGATGTGTATACATAATATAACAATAAAGATAAAAATAAACTAAAAAAAGAGAGCAGTATAGGGAGATATTAAGCACAATATAAGGAGATGTTGAGCAGAGAAAAGAAGTTGTTGAAAAATTTATTAAGGAATCTGAGGATCGCTGGACTACACACTCTATCTCCCAGCAAAATTCAGGGATTAAAATACAGCTGCTGTCTGTAATTGAACTTTCTCTTCTTATAAACCACATAGTTAATCATTGTTTCTTATACGAAAATTTTGTCTTCCCAGATTGATTATAATTTCTTCACAGACAGGACGATAATAGCTCTTAGTATCTATGTAATTATGTTAATTTAGTTTTACAAAATTCTTAAAATATTTGATAAATTTTATAAATGTTCATAGAATAAAAACACGTCAACTGTAATGTTTTGATGAGTGAACTTTGACTTAGGAAACAGGAAGGTTTTATTGAAGTAGCAGCCAAACACACTGACCCCTGAGTACAAGAATCTGTGCTCATCGGTGCAGAAGGATTTCTGCAGCTAAAAGATTAATAGCAAAATACTTCATCACAATAACAAAAACGCTGTCAGTAGTCTATTAATGCTTTCCACCACATTTGTTCCCAGAAGTCTTGTGATAAATTGGTCTGAGGACAACGGGCATTCAGGAAAATAGCATCAGTTCCATTCAAAGGCTAATCCTAGCACTACATTCCTCAGCACAGGAATAGGTTTCTAGGATAGAGTAAGAAGCAAATCTAGAAGAGATCGCTTTTGAATATGGAAATCAGGTATATTTCCATAAAAATACTTCCGTTCTTAATAGGAGGATAATAAAGAGAAACACTTACTTATATTCTTCTTCGGTATAAATCCCACAAGTTTTTCAGAGCCTCCTCTCTGAGGAACTGTGTTTTATGACATGTGCTACCCACAATGATGCAAGCAATCGCTCTGCTGTCCACCTCCTACGTGGAAATGGCTGACTGCCCCTGACAGGCCTTCGTGCTCAGAGGCCTGGTTGGGGCCGACGCTATGGAGGATGTCCTGTCAGGACAAGCACGCACACTGCTGTGGGGAAAGCAGTAATTGTTTAAATAAAAATAAATTAAGTTCACTGTTGAGTTTGGAAATGTAGAATATTATATGGGAAGTCTTATAAAATATAAATCTCATAGCTGTGTTGCCCAAATGTCTCTGATCTTAAAAAAAAAAAAAAATCTGTTTCCTTCCGTGGATCACTAACCTCTGCTTTTTTTTTTTTTTTTTTTTTTTTTGCTTTTTGCTTTTTGAGACAGGGTCTCGCGTTGTAGTTCAGGCTGGCCCTGAGCTCACTATGGTGCCCAGGCAAGCCGCCGCGAACTCAGCAATCCTCCCGTCTCTGCCTCCCGAGTGCTGGGATTATAGGCGTGAGCCACCACGCCTGGCACTGTGGTATGCGGTGTGGATTGTTGGTGGGTGTGAGTCTCCATGCCCAGCATTATATGTGGTTACCGGGGATCGAACTCAGGACCTTGCGCTTGCAAGGCAGGCGCCGGAACCACCGAGCTAACCCTCCGGCCCACACTAACCTCTGCTTTTTAAAGACGGAACAGTAACAATTCCTTTGTTGAGGTCCCATGTCCTGGGTCATCTCCCTACACCCTCTACATACCTTTGCCATCATCTCCTTTCCTGTAAAACATCAATATATTCTAATTTCAGTGTGCTATCCATTTCTACTACCATCCTTGAGGGACACGAATATCAGAGTTTAATATAATTACCTTTACTAGGAAACACTGAGACTCGTCAGTCTTCACATTGGACAAAAATTGTCTTATGTTCATTTCCTTATTTGGAAAGCGATCAGTCCGCAAGCTCAGCCCATCACAATGGGATTCCCAGACAAGTGCCCGTCATCTCTTTTACTCTTTCCCAGTTATTAGACGTACAGGTCTATGCCTCTTAGGGTCTTCTGAAAGATTCAGTGAGACAACTGTTCACCTAATAAAGTCAGGGGATTGGCGAGAACTATAAAACAACAATGTAGGTCATTACTAAAAGCAAAATAATGGCCAAATATTGATTTTAAATATTGATTTTGTCTTTTCCTTTCTGAATGATTTTATGTTTATTTAAAATAGTTTCCCAGAGATCAATATAAATTTTAAAAGCCTTCATCTTACCTCGTCCACACTACCTAAACATGGTGTCAGGTATAAGGAAGATGATTTGTCACCATAGCTTTACACATTCTTATCTACATCCAACTATGTAGTTGTACATATCATCTTTAAAAATTTGAGTTTTTAAGATTCTCAATGAATAGATTAAAATAGCATTCCAAGGAGGACTATATAGCAAAGGCTCTTACAGAAAGACTCCATACTGCTTTGCTATGACATTCACAGCATCTAAGTCAAACCAGAGCAGAATCTCAATTGCTCCCAAAGCTGGTTTACATTAATGGAACAAGGGGAAACGGAGCAGTTTAAGAACACAGTATGGCTGACCGGAGATTTAGCTCAGTGGTTCCAGCACCTGCCTCGCAAGCGTAAGGTCCTGAGTTTGATCCCGGTAACCACATACAGTGCTGGGCGTGGTGACTCACACCCACCAACAATCAACCAGCAATCGGCAGCACATACCATAGTGCCCGGCATGGTGGCTCACGCCTGTCATCCCAGCACTCGGGAGGCAGAGGCAGGAGGATTGCTGAGTTCGAGGCTTGCCTGGGCTACATAGTGAGCTCAGGGCCAGTCTGAACTACAAAGCAAGACCCTGTCTCAAAAAAAAAAAACAAAAAAACAAAACAAACACAGCATGGGCAGCTCCTACTAATGTCCACCTGCTCCTTCGTGCTTTGGCGACACAAGTTTGAGATCAACTCTTGAGAAAACCAGACACTGCAATTCTTTGAGAATATTCTCTGCTTACTTCTTAGCAAGGATTCACTGTAAATCCTTGTGTTTATGCCAAATTATTATTTTATATCATGAACCTTTCAAGACAGGGAAATGAGCTAATTTTTAGCAAATATAATATGTAAATGGCACTGTGTATATATATGAATTTGATAAATATAATGAAGCTATGCTAATTTTTGAGTAGAATGTGATAGCAGTAAGGAGAAAAACTTTCCATAGATTGAAGCTTAGTAAACCCCTACAGATGCTGAGTATATATATGGAAGTGATATTCAGGAGCTAATTTCTCTGAAAGTGCAAATTTCTCTGTGTTCAGTACATCTACTATAAATGCATTACTGCTTTAACATCTGCTTTTGTTAAAAAATAGATTATGCCGGGCGTGGTGGCTCACACCTGTAATCCCAGCACTCAGAAGGCAGAGACAGGAGGATTGCTGAGTTCGAGGCTTGCCTAGACTACATAGTGAGCTCAGAGCCAGCCTGAACTACAAAGCAAGACCCTGTCTCAAAAAATAAATAAATAAATAAATAAATAAATAAATAAATAAATAAATAAATAAATAAATAAATTAGATTAAATAAATAAAATAAATTAGATTTCTATTGCAATTTCTACTCTATACTTCCATTTTGGGGCCATAAGACCAGATTTTTAATGTAAAATGTCAGTAACTCAGATTTTAAATGTGGAGGTTTTGAACCAAAACAATTTTGAAAATCACATTTTTTCCTTTATTCTGGTCTATTTTCAAATGTAGGGGAAATCAACATAATTTCCTAAGATGTTATTGTTCTTTAACCTTTTTTTAAAGTGATTTTATTAGTACATTTTATTATACATTGTGATCATATTCAACACTGAGAATTTGCATCTGTACATAACTCTTGATTCTCATTTTTTCCCATTCCCCTGCTCTCCCTACAACTTTCCACCCTTATATACATAAGCTTTATTTCCTCTTTTTACTATTAATTTTGTTCTTTCCCTCCTTTTCTGCCCCTACTCCCCCTTTTCGCTTTGACTATTTTCTTCCTATTTCACAATACCTGTCATACATTTTAGAACTCATTTAAACCTTCAGCTTTTCATGTCAGAGAAGTGATACAGTATTTACACATCTGTGTCTATTTATTTCACTTATGAGTATGGACCTTACTTTGGAATGAATTGGAAGATTGTTTTTAGATGAATCAACTTAATTTGATTTTCTTCAAGCCAATCTAACCACAACAAAATGAAATAATGGAGCCAGACCTCAGAGTAGTTCATATTTTTAAAACATACCTTAATATGACATCCTAGTGTTCGATTTCCTAGTAGATAATCTCTACTGAAACCGTTACTGTCATCTACCAGGCAGCATATGTTCACCGGATTTCATTAATTTGCTGATCAGTGTGCTCGACACAGGGATACAAAGAGGAACAAAATGCAGTTCCTTACTTTTGAAATATCCTCCATCTAAACCACGAAGAGAGGTGAGAGGCTTCTCAGCAAAGGCAATGGAGCTCAGGGAGCTAGATATGCTCGGAGGATGATAGGATAGGTTCACAGAAGGCAAAGCAATTTAAGGATAATTGTATAATCTTGTTTGGAGTCATGTAAAATCTGAAAGAGTTGAAGCAGCAGAAAATAAATTAAGCCAGACCAGAAGACTGGAAGATGCACTCTGGAGTTTTAGAGCCAAAGTATTTATTGCCAGTTGAGACTGACCTGGAATTGCTTCCAAAGTGGTCGGCTCCAGAGCAAAGGCCAGGGCTCCCTTAAATAAATGAGGAAAGGAGATGTGGTTACAGATATGAGGCCTTTGGGTTACATATACCGTATTTAGGCACAGAGAGCATAGGATTTCATAGCTGGGTAAGAAGGGGCTACATAAAAGGTGGAGAGTATAGCATCAAAGTCTTACTACATAATTTTCTATTTCTAGTACAGGCTAAATGGTAAGAAGTTTACATTAATCTCAGCATATTTGCAAAGCCTCGGTTTCATACAGTTCTTCTGGAGGCAAAGATATTCCTGTGCTCTCTGTAGCTTAGTCCTCATAGAAAGGGAGGGCTGCTTTTCTGCCTTTTAGTCAATTAACAGAAAAAACCACTTCCCAGCTCAGATTAAGCTGTTGTTTTCATTCCTCTGGCATATTCTATGGCTCATTCTACCATATTGCTGGCAGAAAGGAGATGAAGAGAGATGGAGGGAAGGGAGAAGGGGCAGAAGGGAAGGGAAGGTAAAAAGAATTGAGATGTGTTGTTTTCACCTACAACTCATGATCATTATGTAATCATATAATCAATATGTACTGCAAACACTAATGAAAAAGAGTTTTTAGAAAATTTTAAGGAACTGAAAAGCTGTGATGCAACAGTATTCAAAGGAAGTAAACCAGAAACAGACACTCAGAGGGTGCTTTTTTTTATGATCCAGAAGTAAAATTTAACTCATTCCAGGGGTCTCAGGAGGGACCCACTGCATTCTTTTGGCATCGCAAGGGCCTCTGGCATAACCAAAACCTTGGTTATGTGCTCAGCCATATAGAATAAAGTAGCTATGTGCTTAATTCATACAATCATCTCCCCAAAGGCCATAACTCCAGGGAAGAGTTTTGGTTTTAGTTTTGGCTTTGCTTTTGGTTTCTGTTGTTGCTTTTGTTATTCTTTGAGGTACTGGAAATTGAATCCAGGACCTTTAGACTGAGCCACACACCTAGTCCTCCTTTGTATGGCGCGGGGCGGGGGGTGGCCTCATAAAGTAGCTAAATTGCTTGCCTGGGCTCATATTTGAGATTCTCCTGCCTGAGCCCCCTAGATGCTAAGACACAAGGGATCCACTATGCCTGGATTTGTTCTGCTTTCCATGCAAAAAAGAATAAGCAATGCATGTGCACCCCTGTTTCCTGTCTCTTACTGATCAAAGCAGGTCTCCTGTGGATTAACATTCCATATTCACTGGTTCCTTCAACCTTTCCTTTTAAGTAGCTGCCTGGAAAACCCAAACTTGGGAATACTTTGGGGGATAAAACAGACTGCAGCAGTTCCCCACGGTAGGGTATTTTTCCATATAACTTAGCCTCTTAAAGCCAGAGACAAAAGCAAAATGAAACCATGGCAGTAGCAGGCAGCATTTTACACTGCTAGAATAATGCGAGCCACCATTGGGTTTATCTAGCATGAGATTCATATAGGGGTAATAGATGTAACTCCCAAACCTGCCACATATCCAAAGTGAGAGTTTGTGTGCTCTATTACCAAAGAATGAATTCTAGGAATGACAGAGGTTTAAAGCAGGAAAAATGTATGGAGAGAAAGATAGTTTCTGCCTTCGACTGATAGAAGGGACCAAAAAGTGAGTTGTCCAGGACTGTAGTTCCCAGGGAGTTTTTATGGAACAAAGCCACCAGATGGGGCAGGTTCAAGATGGGACGAAACTATAAAATCCAGTAGAAATTACAGACCCAATGGAAACTAAAACCCAGTGGAACATGAGATGGCCCAAAATCATGACCAACCAATCATATCACAAGTGCAGTCACCCAGGTAATGTTGATTGGGGATAATTGGGAAAGCAAATCATATGTAAGGAATTTCCCATTTAGGATATCAATCACTGCTTTATATCTCTAGGGGAAGTAGGATCTCTTTTCTTTTTTATAATGCTAACCAGTGAAAATGTCTTAATTGTTCTCTGTGTTGGCTCCTCCCTGTATTGGCTCTTTGATGGCTGGCGCCTTGAGGGTGACCCTGTCTAATTGCCTACAAGAAAATCTCATTAATTTGCCAATCTACAGTAACATCAAGGCACACACAAAGAAAAGGGGAAAGAAAGAGGGAGGGCTGTGGCTCTCTGGGGCTGGTGTATGCACTGTGAACTGTGTATTCTGTAAGGACATAAAATGGCCCAGGACTAGAAAGAAAACCCAAATAATTTCAAAGAATGTGAGAAGAATGCTCTTTAAAGAAATGAATCATTGTGGTAAGAAAAAAATCATGGAGTTTAGCAGATTGTCCCTTCTTCTGGCAAAAGCTACCGTTACTTCCCTTCAGGGAACCAGGTTTCCTTTCCTGTAAGCTCTTGGGCTGAAGACTGAGGAAAGCCTCATGCTTGGAACTCAACCCAGGCACATCCATTAAGAATGCCTCTAGGTGGTCAAAGAGAGGACATGTCACCTAGTCAGGACAATGAAGCAGTCTCACCACTTTTGGGGCAACTGGGCAAAAGCTATAAATTCAGATCTTTCAACTATGTGATCTAAATGCTTCTTTTTGCCTCAGTCAATTTTCTCTGAATTTCTACTAGTAAATGAGAGATTTCTGATAATTACAAGGACAATAAGTGCTCAGTGGGTTGAGTGTTACAGTGGCCAGTGGCCTTCAGGAGGACAGCTACAGTGGGGTAGGGTGGAAAAGGGAAGGTAACTGATTTTTAAAAAATTTTTGTTAGTACATTTTTGCAGTACATAATGCTGACGTTCATCTTAGGGAGTAGGTACACGTGCTTAACGTAACTCTTTTTGTTCCCCTCTTGTCATGCTTCCTCTTCCCTCTGTTTCTACATCTGCTTGCCATTTCCAAAAGATTTATCTCTCTGTTTCTTATTGTTTGTCTTTTATTGTTTTTTTTTTTTTTTCTTTGCTTTTTTGGAGACAGGGTCTCGCT
>PVIC010000011.1:222938-263083 GCA_004025085.1 Thryonomys swinderianus
AGGCTGGCCCTGAGCTCACCATGGTGCCCAGGCAAGCCGCCGCGAACTCAGCAATCCTCCCGTCTCTGCCTCCCAAGTGCTGGGATTACAGGCGTGAGCCACCACGCCCAGCATTATATGTGGTAACCGGGGATCGAACTCAGGTCCTTGCGCTTGCAAGGCAGGCGCCGGAACCACTGAGCTAACCCTCCGGCCCAGTCTTTTATTGTTTAATTACTTATACTTTGGGATTCTCATACAGAAGTTATACAATATTTCAATTTATGTGTCTGATTTATTTCACTTAAAATTATGGTCTCAAGGTGCATTTATTTTCTTACATATGACTTGAACTTATCTTTCTTGATGGCAGCATAGTCTCTGTCCTATTGAAATACCACACGTTGTTTATCCATTAAGTACAGAGATTCCTCAAAAAACTAAGACAAAGATTATTTTCTGGTCCTCTTTTTCAGCTCTAGTTCATCTTTTGAGAAAGGATGAAGAAGGTCAACCTAAGGGGATCTTGTTACTTTTCCATCACTGTGACACAATTTGTGGCACCTGCAGCTCAAAGGAGCAACAGTTAATTTGGGCTCATACTTCTGGGGGTATTCAGTCATGGTCAGCTGGCTCCAACACAGAAAAGACATGGTGGAAATAAAAGAACTGTTCACCCCAGGCAGGGAGGAAGCAGGGAGAGAAGGACAAACTGAGGAGGAAGATACTCCTCTGAAGACACACCTCCAGTGATGCACCTCCTTCCACCAGACCTCACAGCCTAACAGCACATTCAGCTATAAACTCAGCAATGGCTAGAAGTGTCCTTATGATCCAGTCCTCCTCCAAGAGCCCCTCCTTTGAGCACATGACACTTTGAGGGGACATTCTAGATCTAAACTATGACACACTTGTATTCTAATTCTATTTGGTGTTTCTGCTAACTTCTTTCCTCACCTTTGAGGTGCCACCTTTTGCACTAGAGGGTCACGCTAGAAGTTGGAAGAAGCCAGCTGCGGCAATTTCCTGCCCTGCCCCGTGGATCCGCAGAGCAGAGATCCTGAAGCCCCAGGTAACACAGTCATGGTGGTAGAGCAAGAGGGGACCATCAGGCAAAGGAGTAAAACTTCATGTGTGTTTACAGCTTCTTCCTAATGCCTATAGCTCCATCTACAGTCAGATCAGGGGAGGCAGAACCTTTCTGTGAACTACAAATTTGAGGGATCTTCCTCTGTATTGTCTGGAGACATCTTCCTCACAGCCCCAACACCAGCCATTGAAAAATTGCCTTCCACAAAATGAAAGCCAAAAAGGTTGAGGACTACTTTCCTGAGTAACCTTAGGAGTTACTTTTTTCATAAACAAAATTCTTCTTAACTATCTGAATTTGAGGATGACAACTCTTTGCTCTTGAGATCTTGTTTGATCCAGAAGTCATTGGAGAGCTTTGTTTTTATTTTTAAATGGAATTTAAAAAATTTTAATGTTTACATTTTCTTTTTTTAAAATAATTTTCCCATTCACCCATCAAGCTCCTTCCTTTCCCCATACACAAAAGCTTTGTTTCCATCTTTTCTTTCCGTTTTCACTTTTCTTCTTGTCTCTTCCTTTCTCCCTCCTTCCTCTCTTCTTTCTGGTTGAACTCTTTCTTCTGATTTCCCAAAATCCATTTTACATTTCTCAACATCTGTTATATATTTCAGTCCTTATTTCCATTTTCAATTTCTCACACTGGAGAAACAGTGTTGTACTTTAAAATGTGTGTTCTATTTATTTCACTTAAGAGTAATTGTCTCAAAGTACATCCATTGGCTATAAATGTTTCATCCCACTTTATGGTAGAGTAGTATCCATTGCAGGGGCTTATAGGAATCTGGGCTGTTTACAAGATTTAGCTATTACAAGCTATATTGCTCTAAACATGGGTGTGCAATTTCAGTGCGATATGAAGCTTTTAATTTTTTTTGAGAAGATACTAAAAAGAGATATAGCTAGGTCAACTTGAATCTCTAGATTTAGTTTTTTTGAGAAATCTCTGTGATTTCCACAGTGGCTGCACCAGTCTACATACTCACCAACAGTGGAAAAGAGTTCCTTTCTTCCCACAACCCTGCCAGTATTTGCTATCGGTTGGTTTTTTGATAGCAGCCATTCTTTGTGGAGTGAGGTAGAATCTCAGTACTGTTTTAATTTGAATTTCATGAATGACTGATACTTATTTTCTTAAAAAGAATGAAAAGCATGTCATTCTAGCATAGCTAGTTGGTTGTTGCTGCTGTCATACTCACTGCATTGTTCTTAAAGAAGTATTTGAAACAGCCAAATTTTTAAAAATGGTACTCTTAGACAATCAAAAGAATATATTAATATTTGTCTCTCTCTGCCTATATCTCATACTTACTAGGGAATCAATTTGTGATTTTTTGATTTTGTAGCTTAATATTAGAAGAATAAGATATTCACCTTTCTCACTCCTGTAATCCCAGCACTCCAGCAATCAATACCACATACCACAGTGCCGGGCATGGTGGCTCACGCCTGTAATCCCAGCACTCAGGAGGCAGAGGCAGGAGGATTGCTGAGTTCGAGGCTTGCCTGGACTACATAGTGAGCTCAGAGCCAGCCTGAACTACAGAGCGAGACCCTGTCTAAAAAAAAAAAAAAAAAAAAAAAAAAAGATATTCACCTTTTAAATCACTTGAAAGGACAAGTATAACAGTTACTTTGGGCTGTGGCTAAATATTACATAATGACTCTATATGAACTTTAATATCAGTTTATCCTTTTTAACTAAAGACTATTTGGGGAATTTTCTCCATAAAATTTCCTTAAAGATCAATATGCATTTGCAAGGCTTTTATTCTACATCATTCACAGCTCCTAGCATGTGAAGGTTTACAGGACAAGGGATTAATAACCACTGGTTGGTTTATTTCTTTGCATAAATTATTTATCCACACAATTGACTACAATCAGTTTTGTAGCTGTGTATGTACTCAGACTATCTTTAACTTTACTATCACTGAAAAACGTGAATTTGTTTTTATTTTCTCCTTGGATAGATTAAAATGGTGTTCGGAAAGGATTTAGGTAGTAAGTAATAACTTATAACAAAAATCTAATTTTATTGACCTTTTTCATTCTCACAGTTAACTCACACACTTAAATAACTTTAGATGTAGAAAGGATTTTCCAAATTTTAATTTGATCCAACTAAATTATAAAGAAAAAATCAGTTTAGAAGATAAACTGCTTCAACATAAAACTGACTTTCTTGAGCCTATAGTAGCTTTTTCTGAATGTCAGTTTAAAGTGAAGGTAAAGTTATTTAACATGTTTCTAATATTTATTGAAAATTATTGTAACGCATTTGTAAAGGACATCCTTTTTAAAATTTACTTTTTCTGGAAACCTTCACTGTTTAAATTCTCATTTATTATCTGAGTCTGTATTTTTTTTTTTTTTTCTTGCTTTTTGAGACTGAGTCTTGCTTTGTAGTTCAGGCTGGCCCTGAGCTCACTATGGTGCCCAAGCAAGCCGCCGTGAACTCAGCAATCCTCCAGTCTCTGCCTCCCGAGTGCTGGGATTACAGGCGTGAGCCACCACGTCCGGCATTGTGGTATGCGGTGTTGATTGTTGGTGGGCGTGGGTCTCCACGCCCAGCATTATATGTGGTTACCGGGGATCGAACTCAGGACCTTGCGCTTGCGAGGCAGGCGCCGGAACCACTGAGCTAACCCTCCAGCCCCAGCCTGTATTATTTTTAATAACCCTAAAAATTACCATCTGAAACTCTGATTCAATAGATGGATACAATTTATAGTTTTTGCAGCTGTTTTTTAGTGATAACTGTAATAGAAGTAATGTCCAAGTTCAAACACGACCTGACACAGAATTTCATGCATATGTGCACACACAGTGGTCCACAAAAGCAAGAGCAATGTGCACTGTTCCTGCCACTTCCAGTGCAGCTTCCCTGACCACTGTGCACACCTCAGACTGTGAAGAGCCCCAGGGACTCTGGGAACACCTCACAGTCCTAAGGGAGCAGCAAGAGCCAACACTCCTGTCAGAAGTTGACCCCAAAAATGGCCTTCAGCTTTTGAGGACATCACTTCCTCTTCCTCTGTGGTTGAGAACTTGAGTTTTGCCATGCTCTCAGCTATTCATTGCTTTGTTGGAAGAACAGGATGACACCCAGCCTATTTTTTTTCTATTAGTACAAGTTTTTAATACATAATGAATGTGTACCTCATAAGGAGCTGGTGTTGTAGGTAGGTTAGCTAATTAGACATCTTATAGGCAGTCAGATAGGGCTGCCCTCAAAAAGCCAATAATGGAGGACAGCCAAGGAGCCAGTTTGGAAGATAGTCAGGAAGTCAACTGAGGATCTGAGACCCATTCACTGGAAATTAACATTGTAAAAGGAGAGAGGCTACCACATTCCCTTAGGAAAAATAGCAGTGATTGGTACTCTAAATAGGTATCAATCATCTGGGCTGGGGCCAAGATCTTGGCCCACCTTTCCCAGGAGAGAATTTCAATTGGAAACCCTGTAGCTTGTTAGGTGATTTGCTTCCATGTTGAATCCCCCCTTAATCAATATCACCTAAGCAACTGTACTTCCAATGTTACTGGTTGACTATAGTGTTGTTCTACCTTCAACCCACCTCACTTCCAACTTGGCTCCCTTAAAAATGTCCTAGGAAGCAGGATGGGTGGGTTGCCCGCTTCTGGATCCTCTTTCTGTCTCTCTTAGGCAGAAGATTCCTTTCTCAGTAAAATTTTCCTACTCTTAACTTCTGTTGTACCTAGAATTCATTCTTCAGGTTTTAGAGAACATTTTCAATATCTAACATTTAGATATCTCACATTTTCGATACCGAACAGGTTGGGAGTTATATTCTCCTTGTTTGAATTACTGTAGCTTATTTAGACACCAGTTTGGGCTGCTCTGTATCAACGGTACATATATGTATCTCATTGTAATTCTTTTTCCTTCGGCAGCCTCTTTCCTTCTCTCTCCCCTCTGGATACCTTCCCCATTTGCAACAGTCCCATTTCCTTTTTTTTTTTTTTTTTTTGCTTTTTGGAGACAGGGTCTCGCTTTGTAGTTCAGGCTGGCCCTGAGCTCACTATGGTGCCCAGACAAGCCGCCGTGAACTCAGCAATCCTCCTGTCTCTGCCTCCCGAGTGCTGGGATTACAGGCGTGAGCCACCACGCCCAGCATTATATGTGGTTACCGGGGATTGAACTCAGGTCCTTGCACTTGCAAGGCAGGCGCCGGAACCACTGAACTAACCCTCCGCCCCCCCCCATTTCCTTTTTTTGTTTTCAGTCTTTATTTTGGACTTTATTTTCTTGCACTTTAGACTTTGGGTTTCTCATTCCTTTCTTTGTTGAAATGATACTGGACAGAAGTATCTATGAAGACTGATAAAGCCTGAGGACAAATACTGGTCATCATAAACACAAGAACATATATTAGCTCAAAAATTCTGTTAGAAGTTGAAGTTTTTTGCTGAGCAATGACAAGCCCTCAAAATTGAAAGAAAAGACCCAAACAGTTCAGAATGATGGGAACCAGTATTGTAATAAAGTATTATTTGTAAGCTCACAGAAGAATAATGGTTTCCCTGCTGAGGAGACCACCCAAAGAAGGCAGAAGCCAACTGTCCTTCTGACAGGGGAGCAAGCCTAACTCCCACCCTGGCAGATATCTAAAACATGAGCTCATGTTCTCTAAAATGGAAGAATGAATTCTAGGAACAATAGAAGTTAAGAGTAGGAAAACCTGATTGAGAAAGAAAGTTTCTGCCTAAGAGGAACAGAAGGGGGACCCGAAAATGGGAGATTCCCACTCACTTCACTTCCCAGGGGACTTTTATGGAGCAAGGCCAGATGAGGTGGGTTTAAGGTGGGGCAAAATTATAGTCAACCAGTAGCATTACAAGTACAGTGGGAAATCACAAAATGGACAAAACAATGATCAACCAATAACACTGCAACAACTATAGTCACTTAGGTAATATTGAAGAAATGGGGATCCAATGGGAAACAAAGTCATATAATAAGCATACAAAGATTTCCAGACAGGGATCGTTCCTGGGAGGGGTATGTTAAAATCTTGGCCTATATCCCAGAGATTGAAGCATACTTAGAATATCAGTCACTGCTATTTATCTTACATAGTTGAATCAGTGTTCTCCTTTAATAATGTTGAACTTCAGTGAAGGTCTCTTTGACTATCCTCCATGATGGCTTTTTCCATATAAGCTCTTTAAGAGCCAGCCCTGTCTAACTGCCTCCCATATTTGAATAGCTTACCTACCTACAACATTGTGACCCTGAAGAACTAGTCTACTTTGGAATAAAGTTTTGGCCTTATGTGAATGTGAAGTAGGGATACTTGCATTACCCTAAGCAAAGAAGCCTTGAGCAGTTTGGTTGATGTGGTTAAAACCACCACTTGTACAGCTCTTTCCTGACATGAAGACAATGCTGGGGAGAGACATAAAGATCATCAATGTGAAACTAGGAAATTTCAAAGATACCATTAGAAAAAGGATTTGTCGGGGCCGGAGGGTTGGCTCAGTTGTTCTGGCACCTGCCTCGCAAACTCAAGTTCCTGAGTTCTATCCCCGGTAACCACATACAATGCTGGGAGAGGAGACTCATGCCCACCACCAATCAATACCACATACCACAGTGCCGGGCATGGTGGCTCATGCCTGTAATCTCAGCACTTGGGAGGCAGAGGCAGGAGGTTTGCTGAGTTCCAGGCTTGCCTGGGCTACATAGTGAGCTCAGAGCCAGCCTGAGACCCTGTCTCCAAAAAAAAAAAAAAAAAAAAAAAAAAGGATTTGCTATCAATTCTTACAAATGAGCACACACTTACAAATCTTCTACTTAGAAACTTTTGATATTGGACAAGTAATTATTATGTTCCTATACAGGGTCCTGGTTGCTAGTCTGATTTTGGAGATTCTGTTCATTATGCAGGTGCTACCACCATGTAAGAATTAGAAAATTTCATCATCTTCATCTATAAGGTTTTTTATACAGATATTATCCTGCCTGAGAGTATACTAAAGAAGCTAAGGAAATAGAAATGCAGATTCAAAAGTACTTAATCCCATGAAAAAACAGTGATAGAGTGACTAGAATAACGACAAAGAAGGGTCTTTGAAGGGAACACTTAGATTCCAGTGAGTAACTCTTCCCAAGTGAACATTTATTCTATTTTAGAAAATTTCTGTAAACCAAAGTATTTCCAGGAGTAGTAAAGTGTGTTAAAATATGAATGCATTTTATATTTTAAGACAGTGGTCAGATAGCAGAACAATATTTTATTACCTGTCCCTAACTGGCCACGTTTGTGTCAATGAAATAATATAGCAGTCAAACTTCCTAAAATTATACATACCAACTTGGAGAAACATACATGGTGCTAAAAAAATTCTGCCTTAAACTTCATTGATTTTAAACTTAAGACATCGGTTCAGATTTCA
This sequence comes from Thryonomys swinderianus, assembly GCA_004025085.1. Lineage (NCBI taxonomy): Eukaryota > Metazoa > Chordata > Mammalia > Rodentia > Thryonomyidae > Thryonomys > Thryonomys swinderianus. The sequence continues at coordinate 230,430 of PVIC010000011.1, forward strand.
GTATGACATAACACATCAACTATAAAGTATTAGTCTAATGAATATTTTATAATATTTTATAGTTGGTGTGTTTCTTTCAGAAAAGAAGAATGCCATTTGTCCTAAAGTGCACTAATAAAATCACATTATGGAATCATGGGTCTTGACGATGCTATATATTTGGTTCTAATTAAGAGTTAGTCTTTTACTGCAATAAGTAATATTCAGAACCTCTCTGTTCTCTATAATCACAAGGTAAATTTGGATATTATTAGTAAGATTAGGATTTTTGGCTATGAATTTCAAATTTTCCTATGAGATTGAAAAAGGAAGGATATATAGAATTTTTCCTGCCAGCTTTCAGGATACATATTCTTCCTTGAAAACTTATAGTGTTAAACTAATTCTAGATCTTCAAATGGGAAGTTAAGGAGAGAGCAGGTGGTGGATCCCTGTAATCTCCCAGCACTTGGGAGACTGAGATAACTGTACAGTTGTGAGTTCAAGGTCAGCCTGAGCTACATAGGGAGTTCAGGGCCAGCCTGAACTAATAGCAAGACCTTGTCTCAACAAACAAACAAACAAACAAACAAACAAAAGGGAAGTTTCCCCTACCACATTCCCTTTGAGTGGTTAGTAATGAGGGAAAGAATAAATATGATTTGAAAAGAAAAAGAAAGCACATGTATATACAGGGTGGGAGGTTGTGGGGTGAGTAGGGATATGGGTAAAAATGAGAATTAACTCGTGTTACATACTGGTACAAATTCCCCAATGTTGAGTGTGATTGTGAGTTATCTATAAAATTTACCAATATAGAATTCAATTTTTAAAAAAAGGAAGTTAAGCTTAAAGTTATTTAGACTTCTTCCTGTTGTTCATCATTCTGAGAAAAATGAAACAAAACAAAAGTAACTCAGCTCCCTTGTTTTTCTACTTCTTTATGGTACATGTTTAGATATATGCTTAGTCCATCTGGAAAACAAAAGTTTTTTGCCAACTATAGCCTCTGTTTTTTTTTTTTTTTTGAGACAGGGTCTCCCTTTGTAGTTCAGGCTGGCCTTGAGCTCACTATGAGGCCCAGGCAAGCCTCAAACTCAGCAGTCCTCCTGTCTCTGCCTCCTGAGTGCTGGGATTACAGGTGTGAACCACCACACCCGGCTAGCCTCTGTTAATTTAAAAAATACTGTTTATATATCAAATTTGAAATAGATACTTTATCATGGTTTAGTTTTAAATTCCTCTTTAGGAAAACCAAATCAAAAATTAGATTTAAGAGTTTACTTTGCTGTATTTCAACATTTTTATCTCTAGAATTTAGTATTTCAGGGTCCTACAAATTAACACTTTATTAAAATAATATGCTACTTTGAAGAAAGTAATCTTCCTGATAGTACTTTATATGCATAGTTGATATGTTGAAATTTCAAGAATATCCAGATTAGCAATATCATAAATAAATATTTTTTAGAAGTCCTATGACTTATTTTAAGAGAAATGTTTTTAGGAACATTTTCAGTGTATTTTGCATATATTTAAGGAAGTTTAAATTTCTGCACAAAATGCTCATGTTTTAAAAGTTTTAAATGCTACATGAGAAAAAACTTTTGAGTATGTTAATTAGCTCAGAGCAGTCAGGAGAAAAACAAAACCTTCAAAAAAGAGAGACTAGAATAAAAATAGCTGCATTATAAACTAAGTGTATAAAAATGTGACTTTTCTCCAGGGTTTCTTCCCATATGATATAGACTCTGGCAAGCAGTAAAGATGAGTGTTTAATTTACTTACATGCATTTAAATCAGTTCTTGAAGATTATAGATATTAAGTCAATATTTCAACAAAACAAGCATGTAAAACAGAGAGCAAACCTTGAAATATGTAATAATGATTTCATTTGCATCTATATAGTAATATTTCTTGAAAGTAGCTGATGATACAATCTAGTTAACGGCTTTGTATCTTAAAAGTCATTATAATGCCAGTTCATATAATTTGGTAAGGAAAGCTGCTAAAAGAACCTGGAAAGGCAGAATAATGTAGACTATTTTTCTGTAATTCTTAAGAAAGAAAAGTAGATATTTTAGACTTGATAAAATGTTTAGACACAAAGAAATGTGAATATATTGATACATTAAATTTATTTTTATTCTTTTTGTGTTCAAGATTGAACTCAGGGGGTGTTGAGCTATATTCCCATCCCCCACATTTCCAAATTTTATTTTGAGATAGGCTTTTACTAAATTGTTTAGGTTGGTCTTGAACCTATGATCCTTCAGCCTCCAGAGCTGGGATTGTAGATGTGCACTACTAGCACTCCTAGCCATTAGGCACTTTTTAAATCCCTCCCCCCTTCCTCCCTCCCTCCCTTCCCCCTCCCTCCCTCCCTCTCTCTCTCTCTGTCTCTGTCTTTGTCTCTGTCTCTCTCTGTGTCTCTGTGTCTTTGTGTCTCTGTCTCTGTCTCTGTCTCTGTCTCTGTCTCTGTCTCTCTCTCTCTCTCTCTGGAAGTACCAAGGATGAAACTCCGGATCTTACACTTGCCAGACAAGTGTGGTGCCAGTGAGCTACCTCCCTGGCCCTCATTAGACATATTTTTAAGTGACTCACTGGATAAGATCCTGGTAAAAGCAATTGTGAGAATGGTGAACCCATCCATAAATGCAAAGGCAAGTTGACAGCCCTTCTGATAAGTCCTGTAGTCCATGAGAGCAAACACATAGGAGGCAATGGAAGCAAGAAAATCCCATGGCCTACATAGGAGGAAAGGATAGCATTCAGAAAGTTTCCTTGCAGGGAGTAATATCAAGTGGATAGGAAAAGAAGTTAGTAATGTGAAGCAGAAGGTACTGTTCTAGTTACTGTCCTCATAGCTGAGACAAAATAGTCACCACTCACAAGTCAAAGGAAGAAAGGTTTATTTAGGTCACAATTTGTAGAGGTTTCAGCTCATAGCTGGCTGGCTCTGAGGCACTGTGACATGTAGATAGTCAGAGAGGAGGGAAACAATCATGGAGAACAGAAAGCAGGAATGTAGCAAAACAATGAAGTCATGAGGAAGCAAGTGGCAGTGGTCAGTAGCCCTCTTTCTGTGCCTTATGTCCAGGCTGTAAGACCTTAGGAGGAGTAGCACTAGGACCCAAGAGGGCCTTCCTGTTATCCATTCAACTATGCTGAACTAATCAGTGAACTAATTTAATCATGCACCCTTACACACTCTAGAGCCAGCCCTATTGTCTATGCTTGAAAAGCCTATCTATGAGTGCATGAGGCTTTGAAGAATGATAATAGAAAACATGGGTCTCTGGAAAAATAAAAATTCAGTGGGGTGGTAGACTAGATTCCATAGATTATTGAGAGACAAGAAATAGAGATAAACAAAGAGACATAACATACAGGTTACAAAATATTGAGACCTCTAAATATTTTAAAAACCTTTTACTGTTGTTTTAAAACGACTGCTCTACCCAGAGTGGACTGGGGGAGGCAGGAGAATGGTTTGGAGATGGTGTGGCAATGGAGGTGGAAGGAAAGCAATAGGCTGGACTGTACTGAGAGGTAGACTTGTCAATGCCAGCAAAGAGACTAGATGTGGGCCGGAGATTTAGCTCAGTGGTTCTGGCACCTGCCTCGCAAGCGTAAAGTTCTGAGTTCGATCCCGGTAACCACATAGAATGCTGGGCGTGGTGACTCACACCCACCAGCAATCAATACCACATACCACAGTGCCGGGCATGGTGGCTCATGCCTGTAATCCCAGCACTCGGGAGGCAGAGACAGGAGGATTGCTGAGTTCACGGTGACTTGCCTGGGCTATATAGTGAGCTCTGGGTCAGCCTGAACTACAAAGCAAGACCCTGTCTCCAAAAAAAAAAAAAGAGACTAGATGTACAGAGTGAGGAGTAAGAGGGTGTGAGGGTTGAGGTGATTCTCAGGTTTCTGACTGTATGACTATGTGCATGCTAGTCCAATCACTAAAAGAATATGTCAAGAGAAGAGCCATTTGTGTTTGGCCCGTGGATACTTTTGGTCATATTGAATTGGAAGCGTGATCACATTGAATTGAAGATGGGGCACTTTTAAGTGGTAAAGTCCAGAAAGAGCTGGATCCATGGGTCTGGACCTCAGAAGAGCAGCCTGGGATGGAGAAGTTATTCTGGGAGTTTTTAGATTACAGAGGGTGATTAAAATTTAGAGAGGAAACTATGGTCTCCAGCAGAATATGGGTTGTGCAAAGAGAAATGACTTACACAGAGGTAATCAAAGGGACCACCACATATGTGTAATGAGCAGAGAAAGATGCTTCTGTGTTTTATCCCGCATCTCCTAAAGAATAAAGCTACATGCTCAGCCCTTACTGGGTAAAGGGCTGGGGGGTGTCATCACAAAGAAAAACAACAATACATTACAAAAAAAATACAAAGAAATTAAAATTGAAGTAGAAAGACAGGAGAATGAAGACACCCCATTGTGATATGTAGTTTACCATAATGTCACAACAAAACACATCAATGGTCAGCCAGAAATAAAATAGGCTCTCAAGCAAAGGAACTGCACGTAGCTCTGCCTTATATCCTGCTTTTCTCTGATCTCTTGTCCTTTCTTTACTAACCAGCTCTTCTTTGGAGCTATGAAGGAGGCAAAAACCTCTGTGAGTTTGATATTCTTTACTCCTGGCCATAAAACTTCTAGCACTTCCTCTACAGTGGCCGGTCCTCACAGAACCTGAGAGAAGTGTTATTTAGGAAATGTCATCCTGGTAGGAGTTTTGCTGGAGTTTTGCAAATGCTAAAATGATGTGGGGCTCACTGGGCTCCTCTAACTAGGAAGTGAGACAAGTGATTGAAAAAACTGAGTTTTTTGAAGCACAGCATGAATTTTTTAGACTTCAAAGAGAAAATCTAATATATTCTAGGAATAAACCTGAGAAAGAATACTAAGAGAAGTGAGAGAAGAAAATGTCAAAAATGAAAGACAAGAAACATTTCCAGAATGCTTCAGCAGCAACAAGTATTTCTCTCAGTAACTATGTACATGTTATAAATTACATCTAAAATGTTCTCCCAAGTCTCTTGTGTTTGAAAATTGACTGGATTTTAGGTTAAGGCCAACATTATACTCATCAGTGGATTCATTCATTGCCAAGTTCAGAAGCTAAATGTGCTCTTGGCGGTGAGTTCTATTTGGAGGGAAATCACTGGAGACATTACCTGGAACAGTTTCTTCTTGTCCTTCTTCCCTCCTCTCTCTTCTCTCTGGTTGCCACACTTGAGTACCTTTTCACCTGCCACACCTCTCTGCTATCCTGTTTCTGCCTTGTGGGCTGCCAATCACGGACTGAAATGAGAAGCCAAAATAAACCTTTCTTCCTTTAAATTGTGGATGCATGAGATCCCTTAGCAAGAAGAAAGTGACTAAGACTGAATGCCTGGAATTTCAGTTTTTCTGTGGAGCATCAAGTTTCCTTTACTCTTGGTTACCTTGGTTTGGATTGAGTGAACTAACCCAGGGTGCAGGTCCTGGCCTAAGTGTGTATGATTAGTGTGTGGTTCCCTTGAGCCCAAGGATGGCCTGAGAGGCAAGCAGGGTCTCCAAGACAGGCCTTCTACTGAAATAAATGATAAAGCAATAAACCACAAGAAGACACCCCCCCCCATATTTTTGCCATCAACGTAACCATTTGTATCACAGAGGTTCCTCCCGGAGCTATCAAAGGTGTTCTTTTCAAATGATGTAACATCGGAACATGTTGCCCCTAAAGTTTCAAGAATGTTCTGTTACCTGAGATTCCTCTCAATTTCTTTTCCCCAATTGTACATAAACTAAACTGCACTAAAACTCAGGGCTCATTCAGGCTGAGCCAGCCTGCTAATCAAAGGTTTTTTTCTACCTCCTCAAGGACTGAGTCTTCAAATTGTCTTCAAATTGCTGTAGCTGCAACACAAAGCTGTAACACAGAGCTGTTAACACTTGGCTGTCAGGCTGAGCTCTGTCTCTTTCCCCCAAAACAACAGCTAGAAAGCTAGAAGCCTAAGGCTTCTATGTCTTATGCACCAATGAAAATGCATTCTTTAGCGGAGTCAGTTGGAGTTTTTTTCTGTTATTCTGCCATTTCTGTCCCTTCTAACTTCAATCCAAAAGAGACATGTCCATTGGATTGATGCATAGAGAACCTGTGGTCTACGTCAGGAGAATATCATTGGAATGGCTCTGAGCAAGGCTGGAATGGTTCTCACTTGGTCAGCCTTTAAAATGTTAACTTACATATTTGAGAAAGAACTTAGCAGATAATGCTCAGAGCAATTGCAAGCAGAAATGATAAACACACTCCGGATGGCATCTGTCAGCCTCTTCCTTTGGTCCTCAGCTGATTGGAGGGGCAGGCGCCCCCTGGTGTCGAAACATGGCAAGAGTATGTCATAGTACTCATTTCTAAAGATCTTAAGTATTCCATGGGATGAAGAATTTTGATCTGTTTTTGTAACTTCCTCAAATGCCTAATCCTTCACTAGATGCACAGTGGAATTTTATCCAGTGAAGCTTCACTTGTGATGCCCAACTACCTAAGCAAATCACATCCTTTTGATGGGTTATCTTGTGAAAGAATTTCCAAAATCTGATCACTATGAAGGCTATAGATGTTAAATGTCTTTAAAATAATTTTGTAATTCTTTCCTGTATCCTTTTTTCCTTAGAATGATAATGAATGCCTTACTTGAGCCTCTGTCAATATTTCCTATATCCACCTGTTCTTTCCTAGAGAGCTAAGATTTTCAAATTCGGATGCTCATTAAGGTTGGCAGAGGACAGACCAGAAACATCCTGATGGGTCTTTATGCCTCCTGTCACTCTCCGCCCATATACATTACCCCACATTTGATGAGTAACTTCAAAATTGCATTAAGTGCTTGACTCTTCACTGAAGCAGAAGAACTGACACTAATAAAGCACATTTATAATGCTCTTAGAGCCTTATGATAATTGATCTTGTACTACAGTGGTTATAATAAAAGTTTATCTTTCTGTTTACTTGGCATGATTCCATAGAACAGTAAATTTCTGAGGTTAAAGGATAATTCAGTGAGCCTCAATTCATGTGTAAGGCCACAAAACAATTAAGTGGAGAAATATCTCCTCAAACATGGGTATATGGTAGGCAGATAATGTTCAACAGTCATCATTGGAATGGTAATTCCAATTTAGTGTTTAAATTCCTATTTAGTGTTTTTTACTTATTGAGACTACTATTGAGATTTAGTGTTGTTTTCCTTATTGTTTCACTTCATGTCCTTTGTCTAGCTAGAATATAATATCTATTCTTGTCCTATACATTTAATTGATGCAATAACAATTGGTATAAAATTGTAGTAAATACTACTACCGATGATTGTGTGGACTTGCAAAAAGTAAATTCTTCTCTCAGTGGACAAAGTAATACATTTGCAAATCTAATTTCCTCTTGGGAAAGTGGTGTTTTCAGAACAATTTCCATATTTTCTTCTGTTTTTCTTTAACTTATAACTTGGGATTTAATTTTTAGTCACATTTCAGTTTCATATTTGCATGATAAAGAGATATTATGTCATTTAATACCTTTTCATCATCTGAAATACTGAAGAAAGAGAAGTAAAGATAAAACACAGCAAGTATTTTTGAGTCTTATATTCAATCAATTTCTGAAATGCTTTACTATTTAGTATTAATTAGTAGTGTCACACAATTGTTTTCCTTGTTGACAGTTTGGAATAGATGTTTGCTATAATTTTAGATTTTCATCTCAGCACAATATCATTTATTTATTTATTTATTTATTTATTTATTTATTTATTTATTCGTTCATGTTCTTATAGAATCATTCTTTTAATGGAAGCATGGGCCTTTAATAAGAATAATCATCCACATTTCCTCTTAATATAATTAAGAATTAGGCTGCTTGGCATGTGATATCAAAGCCTTCCTTTCATTTCTGTGGTGATTTTTCTTTTTTTCTTTTTTTGGATACTGGGGCGTTGAATTCAGGACCTCACACACTCAAGGCAGGAATGGTACCGCTGGGCTAAATTCCTCTAAGGCGACTCTACACACATCAGTGTTAAGAGCCAGGCTTATGGCTCAAGAGGAAGCTTTTCAAAAGTATAAAGAAATTCTCATCCAAAAATGCTGAGACAAAAAAACAAAATGAAGCTATAATTCTACCTCTTTTCCTTTTCAGTTAGTCAATTTACAAAATATATCTGGGGGTGTTTTGAAGAGAATTGTTATTTGAGAAAATGAGAAACAACTTTGTATGTGCCAAGACCTTGTCTGCTGTTTAGTTACCATAGTAGAAATGAGTGAAGGTGAAGTGTTGTACTATTTTGTGTTGCTGTAAAATACACATATGAAGAAAAACTGAGCCTAGATAATTTGCAAAGATATAGGGTTTCTTCTGCTTTTTATCCTTTTTTAAATTTTTTTGTCTTTGCCTTAGTGATGCCATAGTTTAAATTCATGACTGAGATATAGTCCCATCTTCTTTTAGCTTTTTTGTTTTGCTTTTTGTTTGTTTGATGTTGACACAGATTTCTTAAGTAGCTATATTGCCTAGGTTAGATGGAAACATGTGGTCTTCCTGTCTCAGCCTCCTAGAGTGCTGAGATTATAGACATCAAAGACCATATATGGCTAGAGGTTTACTTCTCACAGTTCTGGAGCCTGGCAAACCAATTACCAAAGGGTTTACTCCTAGCAAGGCCTTCTTACTAAGTCATCCCATGGTGAAAAGCAAGAGCATGAGGGAGCAGAAGGGGGTGGAGGCTTCATGACAACCATATCTTAAAGGTCCCACCTCATCAAGTCACCAACACATGAACTGTGTGGAACACATTAAAACTTTAGCAGTCTCTACATGAAAGTATCCAATAAGCTCTTTATTCCCATCATCTCCCGTGGATGTTATTGTACATGTGACTCTGAAGGAAATAAGATACAGTAAGTTTTCAAGAGACACAGTGTAGGTGATATTGAAGTCCAGCTAAGCAGGGTGTACCATACCATAATCCAGTAGCTCACTATAGGATGTCATTAGGCTGTTGCACACAACACCTTCCCCGATATGTAGAGCTCCCTAGCTGGTCACGACCGGATTGCCTCCTGACCGCCCCATGTCCTGACTCTCCGGGCCTCAGCCAATAGACGGGTTACCCGTAAGGCTTTTTGCTATGCTCACCTCCAGAGTTTGTGTTCTAACTCTGCACCTCACCCTCTTGGTTCAGGTAAAAGATCCCATCACACAAAGAACCATAAGACATTCTGAGTCACAGTTCCATAATATAAGAAATCTGGTTCAATTGCAAAGGATCAAGACTTAGAATCTCTTCAGATTTCTCAATAGGCAATGGAAGATGAAGGAGAATGGAGAGATGTCAGACAGAATATAGATTGCATAGCAAGCTACAGTATGGAAGGCAGATTTAGACAATTAGAGCCTGTCTTGAAATTTAAAATAATAATAATAATAAATAGAAAGAGCTGGAGATGTTGTTCATTTGGCCTCTGAGTTCAATTGCCAGGATCCCTTCCCCTCAAAAGGCAGAATACTATGGAAAAAAGAAGAACACATAAATAGGAGAGTTCTCAAAACAATAAAAATGTACCACTCTTAAGAGGCTGTGGTCTAATCCCACCTATTATCCTATGAGGCCTTGGAGGACCATCTTGACCCATACCAAAACAAGTGGTTAAACAAAAGAAATAAATGGCATTTAAGTCAGAAAGAAAGAAGTAAAATCCTTTTTTTTTGCAAATTATCTGATCAAGTACCATATATGAAATTCTCTAAATATTATATCTAAAAAAATGTTAGAATTGATAAACTCATTAAAGTGTAAGATATAAAATACACATCCCAAACTGTTTCATTTGTATGTGATAACAATGAAATATCAAAATATCAATATCAATAAAATAATCTGTAGTAGTGTGAAAAAAATTATATACATAAGATTAAATTTAATCTAGGATATGAAAGATCTACACACTGAAAACTATAAAATATTGATGAAAGAATTGAAAAAGACAAAAATAGATACTTTCTGTTCACAAACTAAAGAAATTATTATTATTGAACTATCTCCATCAAAAAAAGTTTACAGTTTCAATGTTATGCCTAACAAAAACATGCCAACTGAATTGGTTGGATAAATAGAAAAAAATAATCTCAAAATGTACATGGAACCAGGAAAGTCTAAAAGTAACCAAAGCAATCTTAAAGAAGGCATTACATTTTTGAATTTAACAAAAAATCACAATGCCGTGGTAATTAAAACTGGCTTGAAAAAATAGACCTATAGACTAATTAAATAATAAAGAACCCCCAAATTAATTCACACCTTTATATTCAAGTATTTGATAAGGTTAACAACAAAACACACTGTGGAGAGAACAGTCTCCTCAATAAATGTTGAAACCACTATAACTCTGCATACAGAAGTAGAGAATTGGACTCCTATCTTAAACTACAGATGAAAATTATCTGAAAAATTCATTAAAGAACTTAAATATAATACCTAAAACTATAATGGTTCCGGAAGAAAATGGGGTAAAAATACTATGACATTGATGTCTGCAATTTTTTGATATGACCCTTTATCATGAAAAATTAAACAAATAGGACTATGTCAAACTAAAAAGCTAATGAAACAACAAAATGAAGAGACAGCCTATCAAATGAGGGAAAATATTTTCAAACTATATATAATAATAGGTAATGGTTGAGCTTAACTGTCAACTTGATTGGGCCTAGGAGACATGTATGAGAATGGTGAAAACATTTGTGGGTATGTTGGACGGTCATGAATGTATGTTTTTGGTGACTATATCTGGTTCTGACCATGGACTGCATCCCCTTAAAACATGAGCCAAATTAAATTTCTTGTCCTTTAAATTGTGGATGTCAGGCTTTGTGTCCCAGAGATGAGAGAGTTGATGCATACAGGGTGAATATTCAATGTTTAAGGGATTCATTTAACACAATATCAGAAAAAGAAACATTCATAAGAGCCAAGATATGAGCACAAGCACAATACCTGTCAGAAGATGAATAAAGAAAATGAATAAAGAATAAAGAAATGAATTAAGAAAATATCACATGAATAAAGAAAATATCACACATATAATAGTGTTCAATTTTTACAAAGAAGAAAATGATGCACTTGCAAAAATAAATGGATGAACATAGAAGGTAGGCTAAGTGGCCTAGGCCAGACAAAAAAAGGCAAAATGCCACCTGATTTCAACACCATATGGAATTTAAAACAGCCTAACTAGTCTATAAAAGTAGATGTTCGAAAGATGGCTACAAGTTGAGGGTGAGAGAAATGCAGTAAAATTTGTCAAAGATTACAAAGTTTCAATTATGCAGAATGCACTGTATAAGAAGCTGCTACATATAACACAATGATTATAGTTAATAATACTGTATGCTACGTTTGAAATTTTCTAACAGGGAATTATATGTTCTTATTGCAAATAAAATATTATAAATATATTATCATGGATGTATGGATTAGTTTTCCTTTATAATCTTTTCACAGTGCTGCACATATCAAAACATTTTACACCTTACATTTATATCTTTGTAAATCAGTCACACCTTAATAAAGCTATAAATAAAGAATAGAGATTCATTTAAAATTTACAATGCAATATAGAAATTATACTTCAAAATTTGAATATTAACTAATTGCATGATCTGTTAGAAGAACAGTTTGAAACTAGACCTGTCTTCTTATTACTTGTCTGGGATTATTTCTATCATAATACTTGAGTTGTCTTTCTCAATGACATGCTAAAAAAATCTTTGAATTATAGTTCTATACATAATTCTTTGCAAATAATATATCTATACCACATGTTAGATTTATTATTGCATATATATAATACATAGTTAAATTTATTTAAAAATAAACAGAAAAGGAAAGTAAGATAATCAAAACTTCCACTTACTTCATGCTTTTACTTACCAGTTCCTTTTTTTTTTTTTTTTTTTTGAGACAGGGTCTCGCTTTGTAGTTCAGGCTGGCTCTGAGCTCACTATGGAGCCTAGGCAAGCTTTGAACTCAGCAATCCTCCTGTCTCTGCCTCCTGAGTGCTGGGATTACAGGCGTGAGCCACCATGCCCGGCACTGTGGTATGCGGTATTGATTGGTAGTGGGCGTGAGTCCCCTCTCCCAGCATTGTATGTGGTTACCAGGGATCGAACTCAGGACCTTGCACTTGCGAAGCAGGTGCCGGAACCACTGAGCTAATCCTCCGGCCCACCAGTTGCATTTTTAAATGATAGATATGTAGCTGTATATATCAGTTTTAACACCCATTTCTAGTATATAAATATTTTCATTTAATGTACATATAAATATAGATATTTTCATATACTTGTTGCACAAATCTTAAGGAATTAGAATAATTGAGCATTGCTTTTATATTCTACATTACATGAATGTTAGAATGTGCTTTTTAACAATACAAAAAAAAAACTTTAAGAAGGTGCATTTATATTTTATTTTTATTATTTTATTTTATTTTTTTTTTTGAGACAGGGTCTCACTTTGTAGTTCGGGCTGGCTCTGAGCTCACTATGTAGCCTAGGCAAGCTTCGAACTCAGCAATCCTCCTGTCTCTGTCTCCCGAGTGCTGGGATTACAGGCGTGAGCCATCACGCCCGGCAATTTTATTTTATTTTTTGAGACAGGGTCTCACTTTGTAGTTCAGGCTTGCCCTGAGCTCACTGTGTAGCCCAGGTAAGCCTCAGCTTCAGAAATCCTCCTGTCTCTTCCTCCTGAGTACTGGGATGATAGATGTGAACCACCATACCCAGTGAAGTTACATTTAGTTTTTAACCTTAATCTGTAAATAATCCTACTTGGGTCACAACATGATCATTAAATTATAACAATACCCTTTACCAAATTCATACTTTTTCTAATTTAAGTTAATGAGTCTTGTACAAATTTGTGTAAAGCATGATGCTGGCATGTATACATACAACAAGAAAAATGAAGAAAAGGGTACACCTTGCAAAGCTTTGTCAAAGGGCTGAAGGGACTCACATTATACTTTCCCTGGTTTCTTCTTTTGGCTGATTGAATGACTGTCATTTTGCATCCATCACTTTGATGCATTGACATGATGAGGGCTGTACTGTGACTGATAGAACTGTCAGAACCTACTGAGGATTTAGATGTTGAAACTGTGAATCCATTTACAAAGGGCTGCATTAGAGGAAAGTGTGATTGCTCTATTCTATAACTATTTTTCCTAGTGTTAAGAAAATAGGCTTATAGTGAAGGAACAATAATGCATCTTCCCTTTCTTCATTCCTCTATCTCTTTTGTGTTGCTTAGATACAACTGAAGCAACCTACAAAGAGTTTATTCATAGGCTTTTATTCTTAGGGTGAAACATCTCTTCTTCATCTTGTTTTAAATGATCTAATATAGTATACAAAAAAGCAAAATCCTTGGAAATCAAGTTAATCATTCCATATTCTGTAGGTGATAAGAATAAAAACTCCAAACTTGAACTAGAAAATGAAGACTTAAACACACTACCACATTTTCTTGCTTACTGATATTTTTAATGCAAGCATTTTTCATGAATAAACTGACTTCATGCTTTTTCCCTTGAAAATTAAACTTAAGAAGTCCACCCAGGGGCTAGGGAGGATTCATGGTGAATCACATGAAATTCAAGGAAATCTCTTTCTGTGGCATTCATACATGATTTTAATCTCAAGCTTTTTCCTTATGCTGTACTCTGAAGAGTTACCCAGCATGATCACAAGTATTATCTTTCTTAAAATTGTGTCTAGGAGAATTATGGCATTTGACATTTGAGATGTACTTTTCTACAGGCATTTTAACATTCTGACCATCTTAAAAAACAAAACAAAATGGTGCTAATCCTATGTGCTCCTTTAATACTTTATGTCTACAGAAAGTGCTAAGAATTACTTTGGACTGGTTTTCTAAAATTATATAGTTGCCTGCAGTGCCATTTCATATGGATGGTGTCTACAGATCTTCCTAACAGCACTTCAGTTTTCTTTGTAGAGGGTAGTACCAGGTGTGTGTCATTTACAAAAGCATAACCAAAAGAAACTAGGTCCTTCCTTTCCTGGCACTTGCTGCCCTTCAGCCAAATGAAACATATTTCCTGGGTATTTACATTTTGATCAAGTGAAATGGTAAAAATAGGAAGTCAGAGGTATTTTATCCCTCTGCTAGAGTCTTGGTTTGTTAATGTTTAAAGATGGTTGTTTTGTTTCTTGTCTGCTGTGATATACATGCATTTATCCCTTTGTCTGCTTTTTCTTCTTTCTTTTTTTTTAAATTGAATTTTTTATTGGTACATTTTATATCACCTCACAATCACACTCAACACTGGGAAATTTGTACCTGTATATGACACAAGTTAATTCTCTCTCTCTTTTTTTTTTTTTTTTTGTGACAGGGTCTAGCTTTGTAGTTCAGGGTGGCTCTGAGCTCACTATGTAGCCCAGGCAAGCCTCGAACTCAGCAATCCTCCTGCCTCTGCCTCCGGAGTGCTGGGATTACAGGCTTGAGCCACCACGCCCGGCACTGTGGTATGTGGTATTGATGGCTGGTGGGCGTATCTCCACGCCCAGCATTGTATGTGGTTACCGGGGATTGAGCTCAGGACCTTACGCTTGTGAGGCAGGCTCTGGAACCACTGAGCTAACCATCCAGCCCGTTAATTCTCATTTTTACCCATTCTCTTACCTACCCTACAACCCCCACCTCATATACATATGCTTTCATTTTCTTTTTTTAAATCATATTTATTTTTCCCTTCATTACTTTGCCCTACCAATTTCCCTTTGAATACTTCTTATTTCTATTTCCATTCTGTGAAACACCACACAGGAGAAACTACTCTTTCACATACACAAACTCCTTTTATTCAAGTCAGAATTAATTTTTAGTGTTTTGTTTCGGTTTTCCCTTGCTTTTATAATAAAGAACCCTAATGAAGAGCAGTCAAAATCCTAGTAGGACATATATTTGACACAATGATCAAAAACCGAGGCCCCGGGATTTAGCTCAGTGGTGCATGTACCTGTCTGGCAAGTGCAAGGTCCTGCGTTTGACTGCAGGTAGCATTCAGCAAAAATTGAACATTTATAATTAAGTTTGTGGAGAATGTATGTATTGTATGGCATTTGTTGTAAAATTCTCAGTTTACTTAGCATTTTAGAATATGATCATATTTTCTTTGAAACATTCATCTGCATATGAATTCTTTTAGTATATATGGCCTTGTTCTTTAATGTGAAATCTACCTGGGAAATACACATAAGGCTCAACCAGAATAACACTAGATTCAAGTAGGCTTCCATTCATTCTACATTCCTTAGTGAATTGAGTTTTTTTTTTTTTTTTGATACCAGGGATCGAACTCAGGACCTTCTTGCCCTTGCCAGGCAGGTGTGTGCACTGCTGAGCTATCACTCCACCTGCGAATTGAGATTTTGATTTTCAGATTTTTAAAAATATTATTTGGGAAACCTTGTACTTTTGTGACACCCATTTATGCCCAAGATAATTCTGCTATTTTGCTCATGTGTTCTACAAAGTGATTTAAGAGTAAACTGTTCAAAATGGAATTATAGTATCTATAGTATGAAAATGGGAATATAGTATCAATTATAGTATCAATAGTATCAGTAGCACTTGTTCTATTAAAAGATTGTTCAAACTATTAGAATATTTTCTAAAAACATTTTCAGTAAAATTATAGCAAATTAATGAATTCAAATGTTTTATTCATTTTGTATAGTTTTATTTTAAAATAGAGAAAACAAGCATCTATTCATGATTAAATTGAATATCACACTTTTTTGTTAGCATGGATAACTTAGTCATGAAAAATAAAAACACTTTATCTAACCTAAACAAAAATATTAGTCCATATAACTCAGGTCAACAAAGTTAAGTCATCAAAAGGTATCACTCAGTCCTTAGGATTATATCACTGTGGCTTAGTTTTTGTGTCTTTCCGGTAATCTCTGTCTCTGGGCTTTTCTGTTTTTCTTTATTGATATAAGAGTCCCAGCCCTCACATCTCTGCCCTGTATCATTTGGATGAGAAAAATGTGCCTATATGCTACAATCCCAAGAACCTTTTGGAGATGTCTAGTTCTGTCAGATTAAATCATATGTAAATCCTATACCCAACTCTGAATCAAATATTGTAGTCAAAAGAATAAGATATATTGCTTGGCAAACTCTACATCAGTTGTTTGATCCTGCAGAAATGATATGAGCATATTCTACATAGGAGTATTTAACAAAACAAAACAAAATGGAGGATCTGTTGAAAAAAGTGAAAATTTATGGGCAACCACAAAGTATCCAGTCATCCTAATACCTAGATGTTTAAATCTTTACCGTCTGTCACTTTGTAAATAATACTTATGATATGATTCAAAAAGTTACATTCACATTAAAAGAGAATGGCAAATGCTCAATACAGTAATAACCTAATTATTTTTAATACTTCAGGTCATTTTTGTCAATATCAAAACCATCATATTCAGAGCTTTGAGTCAACTCCAATCTTTTTCTTCTCTTTTTTGCTATTTCATTTTGTTTTTATCTTTGCCCAGCCATATTTTCACATGTACGCTGTCTGGATTGGAAATATTCTAGTGTGCAAAGTCTGAAATCCAAACAAATTTTGTTACCTAATGAGGTTAACTGGTCGTTAAAGTTACTTCAAGGTACAAGCTGAAATTAATTAATTTTGTTTTTTGAGACAGGGTCTCGCTTTGTAGTTCAGGCTGGCCCTGAGCTCACTATGTAACCCAGGCAAGCTTCAAATTCAGCAATCCTCCTGTCTCTGCCTCTGGAGTGCTGGGATTACAGGCGTGAACCACCACGCCCGGCACTGTGGTATGTGGTGTTGATTGCTGGTGGGTGTGAGTCACCACGCTCAGCATTGTATGTAGTTACTGGGGATGGAACTCAGGACCTTGAGTTTTCGAGGCAGACGGAAACCACTGAGCTAAATCTCTGGCCCTGAAATTTTAATATTTAATATTTAATCTCCTCTCTCTGCCTCTCACTTTCAAAAGTATAATAGCACTTCTAAATTCTTTTTCATTATGTGAGACTAAATTTGTAGGTAAATATGTTTTTCTCCAAGCAAAGCCATATAATACTGGCTAGAATGACTCTCAAGAGAAGGGCATTATCTAGAGATATTAGCTGGTATTTAACTTGTTCTCCGGTTTTTCCCTTAATGCCTCATAAATTTGATCTTGTATGTGCCCTCGAGCTACTGGAACCTGATACACACTGATCTGTGTTATCTGAGCTCATGTAACACTAATATACTGCCCAAAAGTCCAACGTATTTTTAAAATATGAAAGTGTTATTGGCCTAGTATGCCAGGTACTTTCATCTTCTAAGCTCTCTTTGGAAGGAAATTGTAGAATGAGCCTAATTGTCATGCAAATGTTGCCTCTTGCAAGTAGAACTGGGTGACTAGTTTTGTACTTAAGTGCATCACACCATTAGAATCAGATACCTGCATCTTCCTGGCCCCTCCACCTTTTTTCTAGAACAAAGCTGGAGTAGGCACTATATAAGTTTGTCACAGTGATTTTCTCAACTCTGCTTTGTGGCTGACCAACATTTTTTTCTGAGTAACTCATTTTTCCTTTAAATAGATATCTTCAATCAAAACTTTTGGCCTGAAACATTAAGAACATTTGTATATTTTTATCTATTTTGTATCTAGAGCAATCTACTTAAGTAGAATCTTATTGTTTTTCCTATATACCATGTAAACAGACTGCATTACTAATATCTTCTGCTTAACTCATTAAAGGACATTCAATTGATTGATGCCAATTACTCGTGCAATGCTAAGTATTTCTCCTGTATTATCTTACTTAAGTGTAAATAATGTAAAAAGTATGATTCTTATCTAAGAGTAATAAGGAGGTAATGTAATTTGTTCAGGGACAAGCATTTAATTAGTAGTAGAAATAAGATGAAGCACCATGTCTTTGTGATGTATCACCATGTATCAACTAAGAGTGAAGCATGATGTGTTTTGTATTTTCTCAGGGTTTCTAAATTATTGAGGTGTCAAAGTTCTGATAGGTGAAGAACACTGAAATTCAAAATTACATCCAGTTTTATTGAAAGATATGGTATTAATTTGCTATAATACATGCTTCTTTTGTGCCCTATATCATATAAAAAAAACAAGACACTCAAGATCTTAAAGCAAACCAATAGAGGGCTGGAAATTTACCCTGCCTACTTTGGAAGCACAAGGGCCTGAGTTTGATCCCTGGTACTGAAAAAAAAAAAAAAAGCAAAACAATAGAGACAAAAAATAAGCTTATATGTTTATTAAATTGTGATAATGGAGTAGCAATGAAGGACTGTGGTCTCTTGTATACATGAAACAATCAGCGAGAGCATGTGAATTCCCCAATGCTTACTGTGCACAGGCTATTTCAGGCCACAGAATACAGCAGTGAGACCAGGGATCAGACCAGAATTGTCAGTGAGTGAAGAAGAGCAGAGAAGAGTTCAGAGAGCTCAAGGCAAATGAACAGTATCTATATAGTGAGCTACTACTTGGCCTACAAGAAATTTAAAACATTTGTAGGAAAATCTGTACAGTATTTTATCCATAGGATCAAGCTTCAATGCCATCCAATATCTTTTGTTTGAGAAAGTTAAATACAAACAGTAATGAAGGATGGATAAAAGGAAACAAGGTGATGGATCTATTGCAAATGGGGAGGGTCCAAGGGTCCAAGGTTAAGGGGTGAGGGGGAGAAGTAGAAATGGTAGAATAGATCATGCCATGTACAGGAGCCTACTATCCTCAGTGATGTAAGAATTATGTGCTATAAACATATGCTAGGATTAAAGATATCAATAAATATAAAAATGGGGAAGGAAAACTAGAGGAAGAGGGATGGAGGGGGAAAAAGGGAATTAAAATTATAAAAAAATTGTATTATGTGCATGTACTCACTCCATAAAATTACTGTAAACTACATGTCCTGCAAACACGTGCTAATAAAAAAATTCAATGGAAAACAGAATACAGTATAAGAAGGGAGGAAAGGAGAAAAGGAAGGAAATAAGGAAGGAGGGAGAGAGAAAAACAGACACACAGAGAGGCAGAGGAAGAGACCTTAGTGAGAGCATGAGAATAAGTGGTCCCATGGTAGCTTTGATCCTGTAAGGAAAAGGAACAACAGAAAACAGTAAATGAAACAGTTCTAAGAGAGCTGAAGCTCATTTTCCAAACAGCGAGGCCAAAAAGATTTTAAACCACAGAAGAATATAAGAGAGTCCTCAGAGACAATTGAAGTAAAAATGAAGCTAAATAATTCTAGACTAAAGGTAGCTTTGGGTCTTTCCCATTGAAGCTCAAAATCTAGTTTTCCAAACTCTACATGGTCACAAAAAATTGCTCATATGAAAAATATTGCTGCAACTTATGACAACATGACAAAACCCAATACCCCACAATGTGAAATACACAGTAGGTAGAATTCAATTAAAAGTGCCTGCCAGAAAAAGAAGCAAAAAAATTATGAGCATAATGCCTGGTCTGTCAGTAATGATTGTGTGTAACACAAGAACAGTGCACACAGTCAACTGGGGGACATAGGAAAGCCAAGCTCTGTATGTGCCAGAAATTTCTTTCTCCAGACCTCCTTGAGTAGTGTCACAGGCAACACCACACTGGCAGTGGTGAGGATGACTCGGACCTTGTGATCAGTTCACGACATGAGTACAGTTAATTAGGTCATCACTGTGGTCCATTTGGCATCAGAGGGATCCTGGTGAAGATGCCCCAGTGGGCTGTGTGCCTTGTACCCTGCCTAATGGGCAGAGGCTTCATGACATCTTAAGAAAAATGCTCAGATGAACACAATTTGTGCCTAATGTACTACCTACATCTCTCAGTCCCAAGGTGCGGCTTCAGTGACAGTAATGAGCTTTTATCCTGCTCTTTCATGACGCAGTGGCTGTCGCCTTGACAGATGGTAATGTAGAACACTTCTTGTTTTTCTGCAGTCGCATAGTGACATTCAGATATACATCTGGGCCTAGTTATTTCTGTGTCATTTCTAAATTAGAAAAGGAAGAAAATGTTTGACTTTTTTTTCCTTTTACTTTCTGTAATAGCTCTATTTGTTTTATGGTACCCACAAAGGAAAAGTAGCTTTCCTAGCTGTTCTATGGAAATTATTCTCCAAAGCAGCTTTTCCAGCAAAAGTCTCTTTGAGATCTGAATGGGGTCGGTATAAGGAGTCTTCTCACACGTCTGGCTCAGCATCTTTACACAGGATATCCACTGACCATTTCTTCGGGTTCTTACTCCTCTGTCTGCCATGCTCCTAGACTGGATTCCTAGGATACATATTTTTCTCTAAAGCACTACTTAGCAGACACCACTTAGGATGTTTGCCTGTGTTCTCCTGTCCTGATTGGACTAGTCTCTATTTCAGAACTTTTCTGCAGTGATGACAAAGTGTCTTAGCATGAGTAATTCACAGATGACAAGAATTGTTTGCTTATAGGTCTAAAGCTGGTCTGACAGCCATGTCTGGAAGGTTTGCTGTCTTCACAGGGATTGCTCCCTGCTTCCTCGATGGCACCTTGAATGCTGCATCCTCATGTGGTGGAAGAGAAAGAAGGACGAGACAGATCAAACTAATTCCTTCTAACTCTTGTTCAGGCCACCCATTTCATCCATGAGGATCACTAGTTCTATCATAACTTAACCACCTCCCAAAGGACCCAGCTCTTAGCACTGTCACACTGAGATATAAGGTTCAACCTTTGGTAGAGGAACAAGCCTTCAAAGTTGACCCAAAATCACACCAGTCACATTCATCACTACTGTCCCTCTTTCCCTTCAAATGGCCTAGGCAGCCCGCCTTGTCTCAGTGATACCACTTGTAGCGAGGTGACTATGATGATATCTATATTTCAAATTGAAAAATTTAAAAGAACTAAATATTTGTTAGTGGTGTAAGTCATGTCCCACATGAATAGCACTCTGAGGTAGAAATTTGTGACCTGAAGTTGACTGGGAAATACTCTCAAAAGCAGGATCAGTGAGGGAGTTGTCAGGGAGATGATGCAGTTTTTGTTGCTGTTATAGCAATCACTGTCAACTTTGTGCCCCAAAACAAGACACATTTATTAGTCTAGCTTAAGTCTTACAGAGCTGAAATCAAGATGTCAATCAGGATAAATTCCCTTCTGTGAATTCTAGAGAAAAATCATTCATTTCTCAGTTTCCCTGCTTCTAGAGATAGCGCACACTCATGGGTTCCTGCCACCCTCCTCCATCTTGAAATCTAAAACGGAGTTTTCTCATATTTTCTACTTTCATCTCTGTGAGAGTCTCCTTCTTTGAGGAAGGGATCTGTGGGTTATCTCAGTTAACCATTACGTCTGGAGGAGACAGCTCCATGTTTTAAGGAAATACCTTAGTCTCAAGGGCGTGTGGAACCAGGACAGCCTGCAAACATAGTTATCTAGGGGACAGGAACTAACAGAGTGGCCAAGGACAAAGACCGTGTCACATCGCCCTCAGGCGCCAGGGGTCTGGGAGCTCGCTGGCACCTTCATCCACCTGCACCTGGAGAGACTCAGCTTTCCAGAGTCTGAGGCTCAGTGTGTGGGTCGTACGTCCTGGCTCCCTCTGCTCATCTCCTCTTCCATTTCCCTCTTCTGTCCGATAGTCCGGGAAGATATCATCATCTGGAAAGCAGTGGATTACCAACCCTAAATCCATGAACAAATCTTAATTCCTTTTCCATTAACCTTACACATTCACAGGTTCAAAGGAATAGGACAAGGTTACCTTTTGGGGTCGCCAAATTTCTCCTTAATGAATAAGTTGAATTAAATCCAATTATCCCAAAGAGAAGAGGGTCCTTCACAGTGATTCTGTACTTGGACAGGGATGACATGTAATAAACGGTGGAGGAGCGAGACCACTCTAGCAGGCTAGTGAAAGTAAAGTGGTACTTTTATTCACCTGGACAGAGGTGGGCTGATGGCGAGCAAGAAGCTGCCAGCCCCAAACAAGGAAGCAGGAAGCTTCACAGAGCATTGGAAAAGAGGTCTGGCACATCTGGCACATAGAAGGGTCAGAGCGCATATTTGTGGTGAGAGTCCATGCAGTGATCAAGGGAGATATGTGGATATTTTCAGGTAACCTGACATTGAATAGACACTGTACTTTGTAACTGTTATCTCTGTATTGGGAATGTCCCAGCCTGTGTTCTGTGTCCAAAACAGCATGGTTATTGTTGGGTGCAGAAAGCACCTATATCTACTGCCAGTTTTGTTGTGGGTTGTTTTGTTGTTGTTGTTTTCTGGTTTGATCGTTTTGTTTTGCTTTTGTTTTGTATCTTGTCAAAGTGTAGTTTAGAACTAAAGGGTATATTCATTAACCATTTCATCACCAGTTTAGGCCTAACATGACATGCCTTCAGAGTCCTGTTAGGCTACTTGTTGCCTGTGGCCTGTTCCTGGGAAGGGGACAGAATCTTGGGCAAGGCAGCTCTTTCTGTAAATACAGCCTCAGAAACAGTTGGAACTGAGAGATGTCAGTTACCTCTCTGCAGCTAGGAAAGGTACATTTCCACCTTGAATGGAATGATTTAGAATCCACACATCTTTAACTTATAGTTTTAACTAAGCCATAGTTTTAATTAAACTTTAGGCAAACTTGTTATATTAGTCAGCTTACCACTACTGTAACAAAAATATCTGAGATAATCAGTTAAATGAGGAACATTTTATTTTGGCTCATGGTTGCATGGCCGTGTTGTCTTGGGCCCTGAGGCAAGACAGTATATCAGAGCAGAAAGTATGTGACGGGGACTCTATGAGGGAGAAAGCTGCTCTTCTCATGGCAGGCAAGGGGCAAAGAGGAAGGGGAGGCAGGAAAGGGAGAGAGGAAGGGACCATGGGCTTAGAGACATGTTCCCAGTGACCTCCTCCCATTAGACCCCTCCTCTTAGTGGTTTCATCACCTCTTGATAGTGCCACAATTGGCTACCAAACCTTTAACACATGGGCCTTTGTGGGATCGCACCCAAACCACAGCAGTCATTCTCCCCATTTATAACTGTGTGGCTCTAACACAATGCAACTGGGGATACATGTTAACAATTTTCTGTAAATAACCTATTGCGTGGCTGCTTTCAAAGAATTAGTTTGGCTAAATTAGTTTCTCTGGTTAACCTCCCAAAATGACTTTGGCCAAGTTTTACTTAGTATATTTTTCTTAATACCAAGATACAACACTCTTGATTATTTAAAGAAGTTGGAAAGTCTTTTTCAAGAATTTTCATTGATTTATGATTGTTTCTTTGTATAATCTATGTAGTTATACATAATCATGACTGTATAGTAAGTAACAGGATCCAATTTTGGTGAAGGATTAGAAGAGGTGCAGAAGAACTATATGCTTCTAAGCATTAGGTTTCTTGTCACTAAAATAAACATTGCTTGTTTTGAAATATAAGATTAACATAAACTGTATTTCCGGGTACCTGGGCAAATAATAATTGCTTAATAAATTATAGTTATTATGATGCTATTCTGTGGTGTTATCCAAGTTTTCATATTACAATAAAAAAACCGTAACTTAGGAGACAAGAGTATTATTTATATATATTTTTTTGAGACAGAGTTTTATTTTGTAGTTCAGTCTGGTCCTGAACTAACTATGTAGCCCAGGCCAGCCTCCAACTCAGCAATCCTCCTGTTTCTTCCTCCCAAGTGCTGCGATTACAGGCTTCAGCCACCACACCAGGCGCTGCAGTATGTGGTATTGATTGCTGGTGGGTGTGAGTCACCATGCCCAGCATTGTATGTGGTTACCAGGATCGAACTCAGGGCCTTGCACTTGCGAGGCAGGCGCTGGAACCACTGAGCTAAATCTCCGGCCCCAGAATGCATTTTACAGTCAGTGGCAATTTAAATTACTATGGCTCAAATCACAGTGAGTTTTTGTAGAGAGTTTGAATGGATTTCCTCAAAAATTAACAATCTGAAATCACTTTAAATTAAATTTGTCATGTATATTCAGAATATAAATATGGTGAGTACTGGTTTAAATTTTCAGGTGGAATTTTTTTCTTCTCCCTTAGTGCCAAGATTGAGACATGTGACTTTATCCTTTTCTGTTTGTCCTGTTTATTTCTTATTTATTTCTTATGTAGTATTTGTCTCAACCTAATGGGAAGGGGGTTACATCACACCGCAGAGTGAGTAATCCCCTCCTTAGTGAAAATTAAACAATGAGCTTTGCTACAAATGGTGCCAGTGTCAATGTCACTACATTAAATGTATTACTTGGCATTACATAAAGGTTTGACATAATGTTATTTGGTGCACAAAAATATACGTGCTAAACTGAATTAAATGCACTCCAAATGTGCTTTTCCTTCTCATTCCACATCTACCTCTACCCTCGACCTCAAATCTATTCCCTTTTACCAATGTAATAACCTAGATATGAAATAAAGGACTAGAATTATCATATGGTACTACAGATTATTTTGCAACCCTTGAAATCAGACTTCCTATGATTGTATATTCTCTTTTTCTAACTCTAGAATTTTAGACATATAACTTAACTCCTTTAAACCTCAACTCACACCTTTGTAAAATTGTACTGACAATAATATTGCAGAGAGATAGTATGAGCATAAATTTAAAAAATCACATATTCAGCCTAGTTCTAAAGTCAGTGTAACATTCATATAGTAATAGGTTTTTATTAGGCAATATAGGCAAGTACTGCTTGCATAACAAGATCATACCGCCTCAGTCAATAAGTTGTGCCTAAAATTCTTCATCTGAGAATCAGGGTTAGAAGGACAGGAGATTGTCAGGGGTGTTGTTCTGTATGGATAATTTAATATGCTTATCATAGTTCACAGCACATAAATTGTCATTAGGAGATCTCTGCCTTTTCTCCTAGCATCCCCACTGTAATAGCCTTATGATATCAGGTCCTATTGTTTCCCTCCAATTTCATACAGCAGAACTGGAATATAAACATGGCAAATACTTAGTGTTGTCTGAACCTCGATTCACGTGACATAGCTAGTGTTGTCTGAGCAGGACCCTCGCTCAGGTCTGCCTGAGATTAGAGCCTGAGAGCTCCATCATTTACCACCTGCCAATGGGAAGTAACTGTGAAATGCACCTCACCATTTTAAAAGCTTTTTCCACTCCATGCAGACTCTAAATGTGTGTACAGCGTGTCACACAGGAGCATAAAAGGAGGCATTGAAAGTGACGTGCAGTAATTTTTGAAGGTGGGAAATGGGTGATGTTAGAAACATGGATGTCGTTTAAACTAAGAACATATGGATATGATTTCAATGTGAATTTAGCAAGTGAAAGAAAATGAGCAAGCAGGAAATATGAAGTAGAAACTTCTGTTTTTCCTGAGCTTTTATAACAAAAAGATGATTAGAAATCTTCTCACTTCGTCATGTCCATAGTCACGTCAATTGTGTGCAGTGCCATCATTTGTCCACTTAAAATGTCTTTTTAAAATGTCAGGAAAAACCTTCAGTAGATCTATTAAGTATATGGTACTTTTCCTGAATGACTGAACTATTCCTCTATCAGCCTCGTATTTTCTAATCACACAAGAAAAGAATAATTGTCCAGAAATTTCTTGCCTATTGTGTCTTATCTTTAATAATCATAATGGAGCATATTAGTCGTCACCCTTTTAGGATTTATCAGGCAGGAAAGAGCATTAATAGGTAATCAGCAAGTTCTCCAGTTCCTTGAAATTCAGCATCAGTACAAACCTTAAAAGTGCCCATTAATTTATAGGAATGAAATCATGAAGAATGCTATATTTTTCTGCAGATAAAATGACATCTACACTTAAAGAATGAATGGCTTTGAATTTGCATACTATTTCATGTATGATTATTTAGGAATTTCTCATATGATAATTGGGGAATTTTAGCTTGCAGCATTATTAGTCACCAAAAAAATCGTTGTCAGTGCACAAAGGTAGTATTATCTCCAGAAACTGCAAATTTGTGAGTTCATTCAATTACTTAAACTTAATTCAGTTAGCACATTTTGATTGGCTATTTCAGATATTCAAGGCTGTGGATCATAGTCATGGAAAAGAAAAAGGAAGGTCTCTGCTCAGATGTTACCTGCATTCAGGTGGCGAGACACGTACTTCAGCAGAACCACCAATGAGAAAATACTCAACAACAGAGATTCCCTAGTTGCAAGGGAGAGCCGAGGAGCAGCAGCGATTCATACACCTTTGCTGACTGACTTTAGTGACAGCGTGTTGCTATCCTGTGAACCATACAGCACATGAAAAGTAACTTTGCCCAATGAGAGTTTCAAATCCAGCCATTCAGACCACGTACACAAAGAAAATTTAAGAGTGTGATCACGTCACATGAGAAAAATATGAATAGTGTTTAAAAAAAGAGAAATATGTTTCTTAGCTGCTTTGACTTCTACCTCTGAGAAGTGTCTAATCATTTCAAATGCCCATTTTTGAATTGGGTGTTTAAACTTGGGGAGGCTGATCTGTTTGAGTTCTTTATATATTGTAGATAATAGCCCTTTGTCTGATAAACAGCCCAGAAAGATTTTTTTCCCATGTTGTTGGCTGTCTTTTAGTGGTGCTGGTGACTTCTTTTGCTGTGCAGAAGCTTTTCATTAGGATGAGATCCCATTTGTTGATTCTTTCTGCTAGTTCTTGTTGCTATAGAGGTTTTATTCATAAAGTCTCTGTCTAAGCCAATGTCTCCAAGAGTTTTTTTTTTTTCTTTTTTTGAGACAGGGTCTCACTTTGTAGTTCAGGCTGGCCCTGAGCTCACTATGCAGCCCAGGCAAGCCTCGAACTCAGCAGTCCTCCTGTCTCTGCCTCCCGAGTGCTGGGATTACAGGCATGAGCCACCACACTCGGCTCCAAGAGTTTTACCTAGCCTGTTTTCCAGCAGGCTTATTGTTTCTGTTTTAATGTTTAAGTCTCATATCCATTGTGAGTTTAGTTTTGTGCATGGTGAAAGAGATAGGTCTAGTTTTAGCTTTTGGCAGGCTAAAGCCCAGTTTTTCCAGCAACATTTGTTAAAGAGGCTGTCTTTCCTCCATTGGGGATGTTTGCCTCCTTTGTCAAAGATAGGGTGGCTTAGTGTATCTGGGGTTGTGTCTGACTCTTCTAATCTATTCCACTGGTCCTCATGTCTGTTACTTTGCCAGTACCATGCATTTTTTTTATCACAGTGGCTTTGTAGTAAAGTTTTAAATTGGGGATTATAATACCCCTGACATGTCGTGTTTGCTTAGAATTGCTTTTGCTATTCTAGGTTTCTTGTGTTTCCAGATGAATTTTTGTATTGTTTTCTCTAGCTCTGTGAAGTATAGCATTGGAATTTCAATTGGAATTGCATTGAATCTGTATAGTAGTTGTGGGAGTATAGCCATTTTGACGATGTTGGTTCTCCCTACCCAGGAACAAGGGATATTTTTCCACTTTCTGGTTTCCTTTTCTATCTCATTTTTCAGAGTCCTATAGTTTTCAGAGTAGAGGTCTTTCACTTCCTTTGTTAGGTTGATTCCCAGATATTTCATTTTTCTGGGTGCTACTGTGAACGAGATTTATTCCACAATTTCTCTTTCAGTGAGTCTGTTGTTTGTGTAGAAAAAGGCTGTTGATTTTTGAGCACTGACCCTGTATCCAGCAACACTACCACATTTGGTAATTAAGTCTAGCAGTCTTTTGGTTGAGTTTTTAAGATCTTCTAGATAGAGTATCATATCATCAGCAAATAATGACAGTTTAACATCTTCCTTTCCTATCTTTATTCCTTTTATATCTTTGTCCTGCCTGATTGCTATGGCTAGTGTTTCCAGAACTATATTGAACAAGAGTGGTGACAGCGGGCGTCCTTGTCTCATTCCTGACCTTAGTATAACAGGTTTCAATTTTTGCCCATTGAGTATGATGCTGGCTATTGTTTCTCATAAATAGCTTGTATTAAATTGAGATAAGGTCCATTGATTGCAATTCTCTGTAGGGTTTTGATCATAAATGGGTGTTGGATTTTGTCAAATGCTTTTTCTGCATCTATTGAGATAATCATATGGTTTTTGTCTTTGAGTCTGTTAATATAGTGTATTACATTGATTGATTTATGTAAGTTGAACCAGCCTTGCATCCCTGGGATAAATCTGACTTGATCAGGGTGTATGATTTTCTTCATAACTCTCTGTATTCTGTTTGCTGCATTTATCAAATTTTAAGATCCAGTAAGAAACTAGAAAGGGCTCAGTAAAAAAGTTTTGTAAGTCTTTTGATTTCTAACAATACTTATGCAATCTGTCTATATGAGTCTTTAGAGAATAGGATGTCTGTAGAAAGACTCCATGTAATGTAGAGATTTTCAGGTTTCTTATTAATTTTTTAAATTAAAATGAGAAGCAAATATTTGCTCTTCAATTTTATTCCTGGTTGTTACTATTAAATTAAGAAAATGTCCTCAGTAGTAATGATTGAACCCAGAGGATTTTCACTGAGCTGGATTCTTAGCACTTCTTTACTTTTATTTTTCAACAGGTCTCACTAAATTTTCCAGGCTGAGCTCAGACATTCCCACCACAGTATTAAGATTGGAGGCTTGAGTCTAGGAGGCTGAGGCAAGAAGATTACAAGTTAGAGCCCAGCGTAGGCAATTAGCTACTTAGAGACACCCTGTCTCAAAAGACTATACAGGTCAGTGTGAAGGTCCTGAGTTCAATCCCCACGTAGAAAAAAATTCATGGCAGTAAAACTTTCAATCCATAGGCTCACTTCTGCTGTGAAAGAAGATACTCCCTATTTTGACAGCAGTCTTTTTCACTTTGCCCAGCTCATTAGCAGAGAGATTGAAGCTTAAATTTAAACCAGTGTCAGGCCTCATCATTTTTTAGTACGATGTCTGTGCTATGTTGCCTTGTGTGTTGTCACAAGCTCAGGTCCCAACTGCAGAGAAGAGCATGAATGAGATTCGGTAGTGCCTTTGTGTCACCCACAGACTGCCAGCTGCCAGCACTGCCTTCTCCCTCTGGCTATGGCTGTTGGCTCCTGAGAGACTTTTCTCTTTTGACTGTCACCTCACTTTATACCACTAGCTCATTTTTATCAGCCTAGTATGCCTGAAAGATATTTTCTGGTTCCCACCCTGATCAACACTACAGGCATTCACAGAGAGCACTTTGTGTATGTAAATGGTTTTATTTCTCTTTGTTAAAGGGCTAGAAATTGAGTTTCTGGATACGTTAAGGGTGTGTTTAGCTTTATAAGAAATTGTCTAACTGCTTTGTGCAGTGGCTGTATCATTTGATGTCTCATCAGCAACATATGCACTTGGATTATTCCATCCTTGCCACTGTTGGTATTAAATATTTTATGAATTTTTAACATTCTAGTAGATGTGTAGGAGAATCCTACTGTGGTTGAATTTCCATTTATCTAATGATTAATGATGGAAAAGTCTTTATGGCTTACTTTCCCATCAACATATCAACATTTATTTACATTTCCTCTCTCCCATCATTAGTGATATTATCATGCATTTGTTTTGCACATGCCGCAAAACCCACAGTGTGTTGTTACTTTTTATTTAGAGTAATTTATCTTATGGGGATATATTTGCTTTCCTATGGCTAATAATGCCTTACTTTTCACTGAAGAGCTTTTAATATTTACTGTAGCTCAGACAATGAACTGCATTAGGATTGGTTAGCCAGAAAAGTCTCTACTTTCCTGAATTTTGAAAATGTTTTTCTCTAGGCCTAGTAATACACATTGATAAGAATACTTCTAGTCCTTGAAGTGGTCTCTTTGTTATCTTCTGCTTACATTGTTTCTGATAAGAAGTTTTCTATATTCTTATCTTTTTTGATCTGTTTCTTTTTGAAAAAGAAAAACTTCTGCCTCCTATCTGTGGGGATTTTGGGACAGTATGTGTTTCTTGGCCCAGCCTAGCAGCCAAATCTTTTTCTTTTGCACTAGGGTAAGATGCTGGTTCTTGATAAATCCCCTCCCCATTTCCCAAAGGTAGCTACCTTTTGCTTTTATCTCCCAAATAGAAATAGAAATTGTCATGGGCTTATTTTCATATGGGGTCTTCTTGCCCTCTGTGTGGCTTGTAAATCTAATTCCAAAAATTTAGTAGTGCTTTGAGGTGTACAAATTGTAAAAAGAAAATTATTAAATGGTCCTTGTTCAAATCCAGACCATTGTAATTAACTGTTCTTGTTGAAGAACAAGAACAAGTTGTCTGCCTCACAAGTGCAAGGGCCTGAGTTCGATCCACAGTAACCACATACAATGTTGGGCTTGGTGACTTATGCCCACCAGCAATCAATACCACACACAACAGTGCCGGGCGTGGTGGCTCACACCTGTCATTCCAGCACTCAGGAAGTAGAGACAGGTGGATTGCTGAGTTTGAGGCTTGCCTGGGCTATGTAGTGAGCTCAGGGACAGCCTGAACTAAAAAAGTGAGACCCTGTCTAAAAAAAAAAGTCATATTTAATCATCTATCTTATACTATTATGAAAACAATTTCTCTCATATACTATTGAAACACATCTCATTATAACTCAGAGTAAATTTTGAAAAAAAATGCAGGCTAGACTCTGTTTCACTTTCAATGGCAAGAGAGTAGAATGGTACGAAAGTGGTGAGGGTGACAGAAAGGTCTTTCAAAAAACTGCTATTAAAGCCAAGTTTTCTCAGCCATTCATCATAACCATATGATTTTGATCATACACTTCCCTTAGAAAGTTAAAGATCCTTCTGGATAACTAGAGGACACTTTTGCATTGGATTTTAGGTAGTATATACTTGTTTTGATAATTATGTGACATTGACAATTTTGAAAAACACTGTGTTCCCATTTGTGTTGTCTAAAAAATAATATTTGTATCTACTGAAGAGACTGGATGGATGAATATTCTACAAATATAGTAAAAGATGTATGGCAGAAGATCTTAATATTTTCTCAGTCACTATCTTGACCACTTTTTTTTTTGTACTAGGATTGAATTGAGAGCCTTCACAGTGAGTTATATACCCAGCCCTTTAAATATTTTTATATTGAGACATAATCTCACTGTATCAGTCAATTCTTACTAGAGAAACAGACTTAATGCAAGATATAAAAACATATAAGAATCTACAA
This sequence comes from Thryonomys swinderianus, assembly GCA_004025085.1. Classification (NCBI taxonomy): domain Eukaryota; kingdom Metazoa; phylum Chordata; class Mammalia; order Rodentia; family Thryonomyidae; genus Thryonomys; species Thryonomys swinderianus. The sequence continues at coordinate 261,705 of PVIC010000011.1, forward strand.
AATTGGCTTATAATGGCCACTGACAAAGTCAGGTGTGGAAGAGTGCAAAAAGTCTATCTGCACACTGGAAATACAAAGGATTCATTAAAAGCCTGGAGCTCACTATAGTGTCCTGTGTGAGTCCATATCAGGAGCCAAAGTGTCTTCAGTGAAAAGCTAAAGGGCTTGTACTGGAGGGCTGTAGAGCCTGAATCTGTTAATATAATTCTGGTATCCGGAATATACAAACAGTAATAAATAGATAAAATCCAATTATAATAAGCAAAAAGTATTTATTAGTACATACTTGTAGATGTACTGTTTATATTTCCTTTTTTATTGGTACATTATGTTTACACATCACAATTACACTCCACATTGAGAATTTGTACCAGTATATAACACAACTTAATTCTCATTTTCCCCCCCTCCTATCCAGTCTACCTCCCCACCCCATATATACAAACATTTTTTTCCTTTTTTTACTATCAATTTTTTTCTTTCTTCATTATTTACCCTTAAGCCCCATTACCCTTTGAATATTTACTATTTCACAATATCATTCAGGCATTCTAGAACACATTTAGAATTTCACTTTCTCATAGCAGAGGAAATATACGATATTTACACATCTGTGACCTATTTATTTCATTTATGAGTATGTCCTGAAGGTACATCCATTTGAGTATAAATGATTCAATCTCATCATTCTTTATGGGAGAGTAATACTCCATTTTATTTAAAAAATCACATCTTCTTTATCCAGTCTAGAGTTGATGGACATTTGGGTTGTTTCCAAGGTTTAGCTATCAAAACAGAGCTGCTATAAACATGAATGCACATATGCCTCTGGGATGTGACTCTTGAAATTCTTTAGTATATATCCCCAGCAGGGGAATAGCAGGATCAAATGGAACCTCTAATCCTAGTTTTTTGAGGAATCTCCAGACTGATCTCTGTAATGGTTGCACTAGTCTACATGCCCTCCAAAAGTGGAGAAAGGTTCCTTTTTCTCCACAACCTTGCCAGCATTTGTTGCTGGCTAATTTCAAGATAGCAGCCATTCTTTGTGGAATGAAATGAAATCTCAGAGTTGCTTTCATCTGCATCTCTCAAATGGCCAGTAACGTTGAGCATTTCTTCATCTACTTTTTTAGCTGCTTTTACTTCTTCCTCTGAAAAGTGATCACTTTAGATACTCATTTTTTAATTGAATTCTTTATTGGTACAATTTATATACATCTCAAAATCACATATAACATTGGGAAATTTGTACCAGTATATGCCACAAGTTAATTCTCATTTTTACCCATATCCCTACCCACTCCCCCTCCTCCCCCCTTTATACATGCTCTTTTATTTTCTTTCTGTATCATATTTATTCCTTCCCCTCATCACAT